>CM038216.1:88265013-88572734 GCA_021442155.1 Cymbidium sinense
GCCAGCATATCTGATATAAGCAAAAATTCAAGGCCAGCATTCCGTAGAGTTCTAAATCCTAAACCATTAAACAAAGATCAATCGGCTAGCAACCATTTAGAAGCCATACCACCCAGAAAAAACTACAACAAACTAATCATAATAATCTAGAGAGAGGATAGAACAAAGTCAGAACACCAACAACAACCATTATCCAAATACCCATCAAAGCTCTAAACCAAGGGAAATGAGAACCAGCCATCAGCAAACACCTGGCCAATGGTAATTAATAGAGAAACAACCAATCAAACCAAGATAGGAGCCCTCAAGTCAAAGTGCCAACAAGTAGTAGTCACTAAGCCAAATGAGGGTGAGTAACCACAAATGACTAAACAGCTCAAAAATAAAATCATCAACCAGCAAAAAGTAATTCAAGTTCAAGATGAGAGCCATTAAACCAACTAATGCAGAAAATAGAATAAAGATAGAGCAGAAACATCTCATCCACTTGCAACTAGAGTACAAAGCAGAGAAGATAGTAGCCACAAGGCTGAAAGAACCAAGCCAATCTAGGCTTGAAAGACAAGAACCACAAGGTAGCCACCACCAAGCCAACCCAAAATCTAGAGGTCAAAAACATAACCCAACCCAGGCTAAATAGTGAAAATAAGTTTAGGGTTTAGGGTTTAGGGTTTAAGGTTTAAGGTTTAGGCTTAGGGTTTAGAGTTTAAGGATTAGGCTTTAGTGTTTAGTGTTTTGCTTTAAGGTTTAGGATTTGAGGGTTTAGGGTTTAGGATTTAGGGTTGTAGGTTTTGGATTTTGGATTTAAGGTTTAGGGTTGTATGGGTTTAGGGTTTAGGGTTTAGGTTTAGGGTTTAGGTTTTATGTGGTTTATGGTTATAGTTTAGGGCAAAGGGTTTAATTTAAGTTTAGGGTTTTTTTAACATTAAGTAAACTGATATGTTTAGGTTTACTTAGTTTATTTAGTTTATTTTATTTATTTATTATAGTTTATTTTATTTTTTATTTTTATTTAGGTTAATTTTTTAACTTTATTTAGTTTAGTTTATATATTTTTTGTTTAGTTTATTTTTTTAGGTCTAGGTTTAGGTCAATGTTTACTTTTTAGTTTAGTTTTATTTTAATTTAATCTTTTAGGTTTAGGTTTTATTTTTTATTTTTAGGTTTAGTTTTGGTTTTTATTTTATTTTTTAGGTTTAGGTTTTACGTATTTATTTTAGGTTTATTTTTAGGTTTTATTTTCTTAGATTAGGTTTAAGTTTATTTTTAATTTATTTAATTTTATTTAGTTTAGGGTTTAAGTTTAGTTTATTTTAGGTTTAGGTTTAGGTTTTATTTATTTTAGTATAGTTTATTTTAGTTTAGGTTTAGGTTTATTTCATTTTGTTTATTTTAAATTTAGGTTACTTTTTTAGTTTTGGGTTTGTGTTTTATTTTTATTTATTTTTAGGTTTAGGTTTTATTTAGTTTTTATTTTATTTTATTTAAGGTTTATTTTATTTTTATTTTATGTTTTTTTTATTTTATTTACGTTTTTTATTTTTAGGTTTATTTTATTTTTAGTTCGCTTTCAATTTTTATTTATTTTATTTTAGTTTAGTTTTAATTATTTATTTTATTTTATTTTTAGGTTTTGGTTTAGGTTTAGGTTTAGGTTTTAGTTTAGGTTTTTATTTTATTTTATTTTTCTATTTTATATAGGTTTAGGTTTTTTATTTATTTTATTTTTAGGCTTTATTTTTTTAGGTTTAAGTTTTTTGGTTTTAAGGGTTTAGGGTTTAGGGTTTAAGGTTTGGGGTTTAGGGTTTAGAATTTAGGGTTATAGGTTTCAGGGTTTTTGGTTTAGGTTTTAAGGTTTAGGATTTTAGTGTTTAGGGTTTAGGGTTTAGGTTAATTTAGGGGTTAGGGTTTATTTATTTTTATTTATTTATTTATTTTTATTTTTTTTTGAATTAGGAAAACTCATAGGTTTAGGTTTATTTAGTTTATTTAGTTTATTTATTTATTTTAATTTATTTTATTTTATTTCTTTTTTTTAGGTTTATTTTTATTTTTATTTAGTTTTGTTTATTTATTTTAGATTTATTTATTTTAGTTTAGGTTTTATTATAATTTATTTTTTAGGATTTAGGTTTATTTTTTTAGTATTTTTATTTTATTTTATTTTGTAAGTTTAGTTTTATTTTTTATTTTTTTTTAGGTTTAAGTTTTTTATTTTATTTTTTTTAGGTTTAGGTTTTGTTTTTTTTATTTTAGGTTTATTTTAAGATTTTTTTTTAGTTTAGGTTTAGGTTTATTTTTAGTTTATTTTAATTTATTTAGTTTAGGTTTAGGTTTTCTTTATCTTAGCTTAGTTTATTTTAGTTTAGGTTTATGTTTATTTTATTTTTATTTTAGGTCTATGGTTTTTTTTACTTTAGGGTTTAAGTTTTTTTTATTACTTATTTTTAGGTTTATTTTTTAGGTTTATGCTTTTATTTAGTTTTTAATTTAATTTATTTTTATTTTAGGTTTAGTTTTTATTTTAATTTGGTGTTTTATTTTTTAGTTTAGTTTAGGCTTTCATTTATTTTAATTTAGTTTAGTTTTTTATTTAATTTTCTATTTAGGTTTAGGTTTAGATTTTGGTTAACATTTTAGTTTAGGTTTGTTTATTTATTTTATTTTTAGGTTAAATTTAGTTTAGGTTTAAGTTTTAGCTTTAGGGTTGGGGTTTAGGGTAGTTTGGGGTTTAGGGTTTAGTGATTAGGATTTAGGGTGGTAGGTTTAGGGTTTAAGGTTTAGGTTTTATGATTTAGGGTTTAGATTTTAGCGGTTTAGGGTTAGGCTTTAGGGTTTAGGGTTTAGGTTTTATTATTTTTAGGGTTTAGGATTTAGAGTTTAAGTTTTAGGTTTAAGGTTTAGGTTTTAGTTTAGGGTTTGGGGTTTTTGTTATTTTTTTTTAACATAGAATAAATTCAGATTCAACATTTCTTTATTTCAATTTCATCAACTAAGTAACACGCCAAGTTTCCTAAGACACAAGAGACTACTTAGATCAAAATTATGCACTCATAGAGAAAATCAAAAACCCTAGATTTCATGAACTGTCTCATTGTAATGATAGTTCCATAAGCAATAGATCAAATCAGGCATTCATCAATTTCTCCAGTTCCCATCAGAACCACCCCGGCCTCTCGAGTAGCAAGATCCACCATCATAACCCTGATCTCTCCCTCTGCCACCACCATGACTGCAACCTCTCCTCCCACCCACCACGCTCACCACCTCCAATCCACACTGATCCCACCACCACTATGATAATCCTCTCGCTTCACCTCCACCACCAGATCTAGAATTAGTCTTATTGACGGTGATGTTCCTATCATCAAGGTTCTGCCCATTCTTAGGGTTTAGGTTTATTTGATTTAGGGTATAGGTTTATTTTAAATTTATTTAGTTACTTTAGGTTTAGGTTCATGGTTTGGGGTTAAGATTTAAGGATTAGGGTTAGGGTTTAGGGTTTATGATTAGTGTTTAGGATTTAGGGTTTAGTGTTTATGCTTTAGGGTTTACAGTTTTTATGGTTTAGGGTTTAAGTTTTAGAGTTTAGGCTTTTTAGGGTTTAGGGTTTAAGTTTTAATGATTGTGTTTAGGGTTTAGGGTTTAGGATTTTAGGGTTTAGGATTTAGAGTTTGGGGTTTTTTTTTTTTTTGGGGGGGGGGGTTAGCTTATAATTTTATTACCATAGAAGGAAAAGATACAATATCCTTAAAAGAGGTAAAGCTCTAAAATTCTACTCCTCTTAGAGCTACAAGAAACCTAAAGTGCTAAACTCCCATCTATGTACATTAGAAAAAGAAAACAAAATAATAGAGAAAATACAGCAGCTAAAAAGCATAAGACAAAAAGACATAGAGTAAGACTAAAACAAATCCAGAAAATAATAAAAGAATGAGTTAGCAATAGTTCATGATTTCTTTGAGAAAACAAGATAAGCAAAATCCACACCAACATCACTTGGGTTGACTGAGTACCAACCATTCCCTCTATAAAGTTTGAACCTATAAAAGAAATCTGCACCACACTACAATGAAAAAAGTCATAGCTAGAAAGGATAAGGATAAAGAGAGGAAATAGAGAGAGCTGAGAACGAGAAAGCTAAAGCTCAGTTAGGATCATCTCAAGGGTCAATAATACATATGAACAACCAAACTTCATAAAGAAGGGTTTCAATCATATGTAATGCTACTAACTAAAGAAAAGAGGTGAGTAACATCAAAGACATAATAGTCAGCATACCTGATACAAGCAAACATCCAAGGCCAACAGTCTATAGAGTTCTAGATCCTGCACCATTTAACAAAGTGTAATAGGCCAGCAACTAGCTAATAGCCAAACAACTAAACAAAAACCACAGCAGACTAATCACAATAACCTAGAGAGAGGATAGAACAAAGTTAGAACACTAATAATAGACATTATCCAAATACCCATCCAAGCTCCAAACAAGGGAAAACCTAGAACCAATAGTCAGCAAGCACCAGACCCATGCAATTAATAGAGAAACAACCAACAAAACCAAGATAGGATCCCTCAAGCCAAAGTCCCAACAAGCAGTCACCAAGCCAAACTAGGATGAGAAACCACAAACAACTAAACAACTTAAAAATGAAACCATCAACTAAAGGAAACATAAGTTGCATCTAGTGTAAATCAATAGAAGATAAAACAGTCACACAAAAGGGGGCCAAAGGCAGCCACCAACCACAAGAAACCAAAAAGTCCAATCTAAAAAGATCAACAAAACCAAAGATCGCAAAAATGCTCTAACAGATTGTCCAAGAATAAGGAAAGGACCAATAAGGAAAAAAATCAACCAACCAAGAATCCAAGGACAACTAAAAGTCCTCCAACCAAACCAGCTACATAAATCAGCCATAAGGCAACCACCAGAGAATATCCCATAATAAGTAACCAACAATTGAAGCATCCCCAGCATCCAAGGAAAAGCAAAAAACCAACAAAGAACCATACAATAGAGGTCCAAAAGAAGCTCAGAAACCATAGAAAGGAAACAATAGTAGCTAGGTAGGACTTGCCAAAAACCAAACTTCCCCAGAAACAAAAACTAACCTGACAGGAAGCATAATAAGAAAGCAAAATGTGCTACAAATAATGTACCCAGTAGAGGCTAATCTCAGGAGAATTACTAAACCCAAAACCAAGGCTAAAGAAGTATCTAATAATAAACAACAATGAACTGGGAGGCAAACCCAAAAAAAAGAAGCTAGGAAATTCTGCAAAAGAAGGTTTAGAAAGAAAACAACCAACAACTGTTCCCACTAGGAAGGCCACCTATCCAACCATGAAAAACTAGCAAAAACTAATTTGTGTTCAAGAAGAGATCCAACAAACCAACTAATGCAGAAAAAATAATAAAGCCAGAGCAGAAACCATCTCATCCACCAGCAACCAGAATAACAAGGCAGAGAAGACAGTATCCACTAGGCCGAAAAAGCCAAGCCAACCCATGATGGAAAGACAAGAACCACCAGGTAGCAGCCACCAAGCTAACCCAAAAGCTAAAGGTAAAAAACATAACCCAACTAAGGCCAAAAAGTGAAAATAAGTTTAGGGTTTAGGGTTTAGGGTTTAGTATTTTGGATTTACGATTTAGGTTTTTGAGGATTGAGGGTTTAGCGTTTAGGGTTGTAGGGTTTACTGTTTAGGGTTGTAGGGGGGTTTAGGGTTAGTTTAGGGTTTAGGGTTAAGGGTTTAGGTTAGTTAAGGGTTTAGGGGTTTTTTGCATTTAGGGTTTTAGGTTTAAGGTTTTATAGTTTAGGGTTTGGATTGGTTTTTTATGATTTAGGTTTATTTTAGGTTTAGGGTTTTTCTTTAAATTAAGTAAACTCGTAGGTTTAGGATTATTTAGTTTATTTTTTATTTATTTTAGTTTATTATATTTTATTTAGTTAAGTTTATTTTTTTATTTAATTTAGTTTAATTATTTTATTTTATTTTTTTATTTTATTTTAAGTTTAGGTTTAGGTTTATGTTTATTTTATCTTTGTTTTATTTTATTTTAGTTTTTAGGTTTAGGTTTTATTTTTAAGTTTTTTGGTTTTATTTTATGTTTATTATAAGGTTTTATTTTTTCAGTTTAGGTTTAAGTTGATTTTTAGTTTATTTTAATTTATTTAGTTTAGTATGTAGGTTTAATTTATTTTAGGTTGTGGTATTGGTTTTATTTATTTTAGTTTAGTTTATTTTAATTTAGGTTTAGGTTTATTTTATTTTAGGTTTAGGTTTTTTTAGTTTAAGGTTTACGTTTAGTTATTATTTATATTTAGTTTATTTTTAGCTTAGTAATTATAGTTTTTTATTTTACATTATTTTACTTTATGGATTTGGTATTAGGGTTTTGGGTTTAGGGTTTAATGTTTAGAGTTTAGGGTTTAGGGTTTAGGGTTTATTTTAGGTAGGGTTTTAATTTTATTTATTTATTTTAGTTTTAGTTGATTTTATTTTATTTTATTTTATATTTAGGTTTAAATTTAGGTTAGGTTTAGGTTTAGGTTTTTTAGTTTAGGTTTTATTGTATTTTATTTTATTTTATTTAGGTTTAAGTTTTTATTTATTTTATTTTAGGTTTTATTTAGTTTGGTTTAGGTTTTAGGTTTTAGGGTTTATGGTTGGGTTTTTTGGGGTTTAGGTGTCCATTGTAGGTTTAGGGTTTAAGGTTTGGGTAGGTTTAGGGTTTAGGGTGGTTAAGGTTTATTTAGGTTTTGGATTTTTTTTAATTATGCAAAAGTAGTTTAGGTTTATTTAGTTTATTTGGTTTTATTTATTTATTTCAGTTAATTTAATTTTTTAATTTTATTTAGATTTATTTATTTTTTATTTAGTTTAGTTTTTTAATTTCAAGTTTATTTATTTTAGTTACTTTAGTTTATTTTTTGGGTTTAGGTTTAGGTTTAGGTTTATTTTTATTTTAGTTTTATTTATTTTATTTTTAGTTTAGGTTTTATTTTTTTATTTTAGGTTTAGATTTAGATTTTTTTTAGGTTTAGGTTTTAGATTTTATTTTAGGTTTATTTTAAGGTTTTCTTTTAGTTTAGGTTTATTTTTTAGTTTTATTTTATTTTATTTTAGATTTAGTTGATTTAGTTTATTTCAGTTAGGTTTAGGTTTTATTTATTTTAGTTTTGTTTTTATTATTTTAGTTTTCATTAATGCTTATTTTATTTTTATTTTAGGTTTAGTTTTTTGTTTATTTAGGTTTTATTTTTTTATTTATTTTAGGTTTATTTTTAGTTTATTAGTTTATTTTTATTTTATTTTATTTTTAGATTTATTTATTTTATTTAAGTTTTACTTTTTAGTTTACTTTAGGTTCCTATTTATTTTATTTAGTTTTATTTTTTAATTTTTAATTTTATTTTATGTTTAGGTATAGGTTTTAGTTTAAGTTTTTATTTTATTTTATTTATTTTATTTTGGTTTAGATTTTTTTTATTTATTTTTTTTATTTTTAGGTTTTATCTTTAACTTTTAGATTTAGGGTTTAGGGTTAGTTTAGAGTTTAGGGTTTGGGGTTTGGGATTTAGTGTTTAGGGTTTTTTTAGAGAAAGTTTGAATTTTATTACCATAGAAATAAAGGATACAACGTCCTTAAAAGGGGTAAAGCACAAAGTTGTACTACTCACAGAGCTACAAGAAACCTAAAGAGCTAAACCCCCATCTAAGTACAATGGAAAAAATTAAAGTGAAAATACAATAGCTTAAAACCAACTGAGAAAAGACCCAAAATAAGACTAATATAACTCAAGAAAGTAGTAAAATGACTAGTTAGCAATAGCTCATGATCCTTTTGAGAAGTCAAGATAAGCAAGATCCACATCAACAGTACTTGAGTTGACTGAGTAAAGATCATTACATCGATGAAGTTTCGACCTTCAAAATAAATCTACAAAACACTATAAAGGCAATGGTCATAGCTCAAGAGAAAATGATAAAGTTGACAATTTAAAAAGGGCTATAAAAGAGAAGGCTCTTTAGTTAAGATCATCTCTCAAGGGCAATAATACATATGAGCATCCAAACTTCATGAGAAGGGTTACAATCATATGCATGCTACCAACCAGAGAGAAGATACGAGGAAAAATCAAGGCCATCATAGATAGTATACCTGATATTAGCAACCATCTAAGGCAAAATAGTGCATAGTGATCCAGTTCCTCCACCAAATAAATAGGGAAAAATAGCCAGCTAGCCGCCAACCAGCAGCCAACCCACCAACCAAAACCCATAATAAACCAATCACTTAAAGCCAACATCTTAGAAGTTACAATAGGATCATTGGCCAAGATAAAATAAACCAAGCGGTAACTCCACCGAAAGCCACCACCAATAGGAAGAGAAACACAAAGGAGTTAGCATAAATGGGAACAACAATAGCAAAATAGTCCCAAAGGCAAACAACAACCACTATCTCGAGCATTTGCAATCCAAATCCAAAGAAAACCTCCACCCAAATAGCAAAACATATGAGATAAGCAGGAGAGAGGAAAGCCATAACATAGAGGCCAGAGGGTTTCCAAAATTACAATCAAAACCACCACCAAGGCGCAAAAGAAATAATCCACAACCACCAACCAAGAAGCAAATATCAAGAAATAAGGAGACCCAAATAAACTAGAGGGTGTCAATACCAATAGCCAACATAAATCCCAAAACACCAAGCCACAACACAAGCATACAAGGCAAGACAACAGCCACAAAAATGCCCTCAAGCAGCTAACCCTAGACAACAAGTCTTAAAACATGACAAAAAAAACAACAAGAACTCATATCCTCCACCAACAAAATAGCCAATAAGACCACCTAGGCTAGCAGGCAACAAGATGAGCATCAGGATAAATCAGAGCAGCAGAAAAACTGACACCCAAACCCAGAACAAAAATTAAAAAAGCAGCTGCACCCAATAGAGGATAACCAACCAAGGAGGAGACCAAAAATCCAACCAGAGTACCCAACCAAAAGCACCTAAACCAACCATCAAACACAGCCAACACATCCACCCAGCCAAGCAACCCAGCCTGCCAAAAAAACCAACCAGCCCAGTCAGCCAACAAAATCAAGTAGCATACAAAGCCAATACAAAGCTCAAAAAGGAGGGAAAGAGCAACAACAGACAAAGCCACAACCCACCTGGAGATCTCAAAAATAACCAAGAAACAAAAATGGTAGTCAACCAGCTAGATGAAGGCCAAGGAGGACCCAACCACAAGCAGCAAAACTATAAGGAAAGGAACAAGGCCAGAGATAAACAAAACCCTTTCTAATTCCCAAAGAGTAGACAATCACCACAAAGGAGAAAATATGAAGACAGCAACCATAGAACAGCTACATTCCATCCACAAGGCAGATGGAAAGCCAACCAACAGAAGCCCCCAAGGCAAACCAATAAAGGATAACATCAACCACAAAAAAACCCAAAACTAAGCCATGCTAGAAGAGGCCAATAGCAGCGATGAAAAAATAACCACCCAAAATAACCACGAAAATGGAAGAAGAAAATTGCAGCAACCAGTAGAGCCAACCATAGCAACCAAAAATCCAATTCGAATAAGGCCATAGCCAACCAAAACTAGAGGCAAACCCAACATCCATTAATAAAGGGGTAGGCAAAAAATGGACACAACCACAACTAAATAGGTGACCCTCAAAAAATCACTAGCTGTGTGACAAAAGAAGCATAGCATGAGCCATAGAAAGAAAACCACCAGTCTTAGAGGAGGAAATCAATCATAACCACTACGACCTAAAAAAGGTTTGTCAAGTATAGAATCGAGTTAAGAGGAAGGGGGTTTAAGTATAAAAATAAACTAAAAAAAACCACTTCCTATTAAGGGAAGCACAAAATAAACAACCAAAAATAGTTTAAATAAAACCACCATAGCACAAAGATCAACACAATAGCATAAAGTTAAAATCTGAGGTTAGATAGTCCAGTGTTATCCAGATTGACCAGACCATGCATATGCTTAGGTTAGCTATGGTTATCAAATAAAGTGAGCTCATTTAATTCCCTTCCCAAATTAGCCAGGCAATCAGCATAAGCATTACCTTCACGAAGAATGTAAAAATTTTTGTAGCAAACTTGAGAAAGAAGCTTTTTAGTGTGATTATGAAGATAAAATAAGTCAACATTACCCATTTTTTTTATTATTGAGCATATAAAGTAAAAGAAGTGCATCAACTTTAATCTAAATATTAAAGAGGCCTTTGCTTAAATAAATATCTATAGCTTTGTTAATAGCCATGTGCTCAACATAAATAACAAAACAAGCTTTGAGGGGGTAGGCAAAAGCACAAATGACAGTACTTTTAAAATCCCTAAGAATTCCACTACCACCATATTTGTTTTGGGAAACAGAACCATCTGTATTGATCTTAAGAAAGAAAATTTTAAGCTTAATCCAATGTATCATCCTAATACTCTTGTAGGAAGGATCATCATGCAAAGTGATACCCAATTTTTTAGCTACAAATTTATAACATCTAAAGTGAAGATTACTAATTAAATATGCATTTACCAAAGTATGAATTTTTTTTTGTTCTGGTAAGGATCCTTTTATGGTTCATAAGTATAACATGATATTTAGCATCAATTCTATCCATCCAAATGAATCAAATATGGGAAATAACAATTAAAACTTTGATATGACCTTACATAGTTTTATGGAAACAAATTAAGAAGTTGATATAATGAAAGATAGCCATGAAAATAATTAGTGTTAAATAAATCATCATGCCATATCCAAAGTAATGAAGCAATAGAACCATTGACAAAAACATTATTAACATTTTGAATATGAAAGCAACAATAACACTTAGAAGGTAAATAAAACCCTTTAAGCTAGAACAAGGAATCAACAGAGATGAAGTTATTCAAAATCTTCCAACCTAAAATAGAATAAGAAATGGGAATGATATTGTTCCAAAGTTTAATGAAAACATTAGAGGTGTTCTAATATAATTCCAATCATCATTAAGAACAAAATCACCATTGTAAGAGAACTTGAAAAGAATTTGATCCAATTTATTTAAAAAAATAGCGATGTTGCAAAACTTGTTAAAAAAAGAAATAGGAATGTCATTCTCAAGTTTGTTTTTATTTTAATTGTTATTAAGCCAAAAAGAGTTAATTTTGAGAGTAGTTGTAGAGTGTGTAGATAAAAGGGAGTCAATAGAGCCATTGCCAATCCAATTGTTTTGCCAAAAGAAGAACCTGAATGAATACCCCAAGATATTAAGGATTCAACAACCTATTTAATTGAGCAAAAACTTTTCCAATCTGGAGAGTCACTGACTTTATAAGCACATGTCAGAGGGTGTTTACCATGGCAATATTTTTCCATCATAAAATTAGCCCAAAGGCTATCATTCTTTCTAGAATTCCACCAGAGCTAATGAGAGAAGGCAGTGATAGCTTCATGAATAGGTTTACAACCAAGACCACCTTCACCCAAAGGACCACAACATTTATGCCAGGAAGTCCAATGCATTCTCTTAATAGAATTATTGGACCTCCAAAAATATTTATTAAGAATGCGATCAATTTTGATAAGAGTAAAATTTGTGGGAATAATAGTTTGAATCAAAAAAAGATTGACTAAATTGAGAGTGCTTTTAAGAATAGTAAGCCTGCCACCAAAGGAAAGTAAATGGAAGTCCCAATCAGAAATTTATTTTTAATTTTTTGAATTAACTCATCAAGAAGGAGGGATCATTTTGGAACTTTAAAAAGAGGAGCACCCAAGTACTTAAGAGGTAAGTGTTGATGTTTAAAATTAGAGATATGCAAAATTTGATTGAATTTATTATTGGAGATACTTGAAGAAGTAATAAAATAGCTTTGTTATCAATGATAGAAAGACCACTTTCTCTACCAAATTTATTTAAAAAAATATTGAGGTTCTTGATATGATGATTAGAAGCATTGCAAAAAATAATAAAATAATCTACAAAGCTTAAGTGGGAAAAAGGAAGACCACCAAAAGTTTTGTAATACATACTAGGATTATTTAAGAATAACTAATTGATGCTCCTTGATATGTAGTCAACATCGATAATAAATAAAGTAAGAGATGAAGGATCCCCTTATCTTAAGCCATGGGAAGAAGGAAATAAGCCCAAAGCTTCCCCATTAAGCAAAATAGAGAACTAGACATTATTAATACAATTTTTAATAAGAAAAATAAATTTAGTAGAAAACCTAATTAAATTCAAAATATGGAAAAGGAAATCCAAGAGATAATATCAAAAGCTTTGGTAATATCTAATTTGAAAAGAATGTTTCCACCTTTGGTCTTTGCATTTAAATCATGAATTAATTCTTGGGCAAGTAAAATGTTATCAAAAATAGATCTACCTCTACCAAAACTAGTTTGGTTGAGAGAGATAATCTTATGAAGTAAGACTAAGCTTGGCAAGAACTTTGGAAATCACTTATTGAAAAGTGTAAAGACTCAGGTCTAAAATCACTCAATAGTGGGTTATCTTTCTTAGGTATGAGAGCATTAGAAGAGCTAGAGAAATATCTAGGAAAAGGATTTCCATTAAAAAAATTAACCATAGCCTCAATCAGATCATTTTAAATAATAAACCAACATTATTAAAAAATTGGGAAGTGAAACCCTCCGGACTAGCAATAGAATCTATGTTCATGCCATTAAGAACTTTAAAAATTTCATCTTCACTAGGCATAATAGTAAGAAAATTATTATCATCATTGGTAATAATAGAAGGAATTAAGTGTGATTTTGAAATAGCTTTATAAGACCAACTCTTATTAAGCATATTTCTAAAGTAATTAATGACTAAATCCTTAATATCATTATTGACTATAATCCATTCATCATTGTCATCTTTAATTTTTTGAATATTATTTAAGGCTCTCATTTTATTAACTAAAGCATGAAAATAGCTAGTTTTCATGCACCATCTGTAATGTGTTTACTAGCAACATTTTGGTGTCAATAAGTCCCTTTCAAATTTTGAAAATTAACAAGCTTATCTTTCGCCTCAGTCAAGTCCTTAATATTAGAAGTATCAGACATAACAAAGACTTCAAGATCACAAACTAATTTTTCCATATCTTTGATATTAGTAAGAAGGTTTTTAAAATAATGCCTGTTCAACCAACCCAGAGTTTATTTAAGTATTTTAAGCTTAAACCAAAGTCTTTTCATCCCCATAATAGAATTATCAGGATGTAAAAGATCTTTCCAATTATTAGCCACAACATTAAAAAACTCAATATGCTAAATCCACATGTTCTGAAATCTAAAAGAAGAGAAATTTTTTAATCTATTAGAATTATCTTTAATAGAAACTAAAAGAGGACCATAATCAAACATTGTTCTGCATAAATGATTGATAGAAGTAATAGGCCATTGAGTAATCCAATGAGTATTAAAAATAATCAAGTCCAACCTTTGCCAAAGTCTAGAGTTTTGCCAAGTATAATTAAAACCCTCAAAACCAATATTAATCAAATTACAATCAAAGATCATATTGATAAATTCTTCCACGGAATGAATATTAAGAGAGCAACCACCACTTCATTTAGAAGAGAACAAAATAGTGTTGAAATCACAACCAACCAACTAAGGTTTATTGATAGAAGTGGAAAAATTAGTTAAGTTATCCCAAAGAAGATTTCTATTAGATCTATTACAAGATGCATAAACAAAAGAGCCCAAAAGGCAATTATCACCACAAGAGATTTAAGCATTGACAACTTGATAAAAATCAGCAAGAATAGAAATTTTTACATATTTATTCAAAAAAAACCAAATCTTATTACTAACATTAGAGAAAACTTTATTGAAATTGATCATTCTAGCAACATGGTTAATTTTATTAGAATGAATAAGAGGATCAAAAATAATATGTAAAGGAATATTATGAATACAACAAAAATTTCTAATATAGTTAGGGAGAGAGGGCGTGGAGTAAAAGGTACTTGAGAGAAGAGAGGGTGGGTACATTAGTTCTAGTGTTTCTTGGAAATTTGGGAGAAATCTTTAACATTTGTTTTCTTTTTCGAATAGAAAGTTTGGAAGCCATTTTCTTTGCCCTTTGAATCATCATCTGAAAAGGATTTAGCAACATTATTCACAGATTTAGAACAAATCTATTAATGAGAAGTGAATTCTGCATCTTCCAAGACACCGAATTTATTAAAGTTAAATGAGCTTGAATAGAAAGGGAGCAAAACGATTTATTAAGAAGACAAGTGGGAACAGCAAACCCTTCTTCATCATTAGCCAAATTATTAGATAAAAGCAAATCTTTTTGAGAATTTAAATCATACTAAATTTGAAATACAGAATCAAATTTTTCAACCTAATTGTCAAGAGGTATTAAAGCCAGATTATTCATTGAATTAGAATGATGAACTATAATAAATTTTGCATTTATGTTCTCCATTAAAGCTTCATTTTCATCTATCAAAGCAAGCAAGGTTGCAAAGAATGGAATCAGAGGAAACAAAATCCTCATTTAAAAGTTTAGAATAAATATTATTGTTCACTTTAGAAGCCTTCAATTGCTCATAAGAAATAAAAGGTAAATCAGCATTATTAGGAACATTCAAAGAATCCTTTTTTTTTCCAAAGTAGTTTTTTGATATTTGACAGTGGTCGGCCTAAGGTTAGGAATAAAATTTTCCTTAATAGGGATTTTCTTTTTTAGGTGAGGATGAAGAATGAAACATTCAGAATTATCATGCCCATGGATTTTGTAGTGAGAACAAAAGATAGGGAAATTTTCAAATTCAATTTTGTGCATATAATCATAATTTTTGGATCCCAACTAGATTTTTTTTGGATGTTTCTTGGTAATGTCCAATTCAACAAGGATTCCAGCCATTGAAGGCTGAGATTTTGTAGCCATTGCTTGATCAATTTGCAATGGCCAACCAAATAATTTAGGGTTTAGGATTTAGGGTTAGGGTTTAGGATTTAGTTTTAAGTTTAGGGTTTGGGATTTAGGGTTAGGGTTTAGGATTTAGGGTTAGGGTTTAGGATTTAGTTTTAGGTTTATGGTTTAAGTTTTAGTTTAGTGTTTAGGGATTAGGATTTAAGGTTTTTTTTAATAGAGAACAAATCCAGATTCAACATTTCTTCTTTTTGATTTCATCAACCAAGTAGCACTCGAAGTTTACTAAGAGATAAGCGATGACATAGATAAAATATGAACACCAATGGAGAAAATAAAAAACTCTAGATAAGTAGAACCATCTCTATTATAAATACACAGTTCCATAAGCATTAGATCGGATCAACCACTCTTCAATTTCTCTAGTTCCCATCAAAACCACCCACGCTTCTCGAGTAGCAGGATCCGCCATCATATCTCCGATCTCTCCCTATACCAAAACCATGGTTGTAACCTCTGACGCTCCTCTCGCATCCATAACAACCACTGCACCGACCACCACCTCCATATCCATCAACACCTCCAGACAGCCCACCACCACTGTGATAACCTCCTACTCTACCTTCGCCTCCACCATTAGATATAGACTGAGCCTAGTTAAAGGATGTTGCTACTATCAAGGTTCTACCCATTCTTATGGTATAGGGTTAGTTTAGGGTTTAGGGTTTGGGATTTATGGTTTAGGGTTTAGGGTTCAGGGTTTAGGGTTTAGGATTTAGGGTTTAGGGTTTAGAGTTTTTGGGTTTAGCCTTCAGGGTTTAGGGTTTACGATATACTATTTTGGTTTTAGAGTTTAGAGTTTTATGGTTTAGGGTTTAGGGTTTATGGTTGTAGGTTTAGGGTTTTGGGTTTAGGGTGTAGGGTTTAGAGCTTTTTTTAAAAAAAAATTAAGTAAATCAGTAGGTTTAGATTTATTTCATTTTTTTATTCATCTGAGTTTATTTTATTTTTTATTTTTATTTAGGTTTATTTTTATTTTTCTTTAATTTAGTTTATTTATCTTTGGTTTACTTATTATAGTTTAGGTGTTTTATTATAGTTTATTTTTTATGTTTAGGTTTATTTTTAACTGAGTTTTATTTTTAGGTTTTAGTTTCATTTTATTTTTTTAGCTTTGGGTTTTAACTTTTTATTTTAGGTTTATTTTTAGGTTTTATTTTTTTAGTTTAGGTTTAGGTTTATTTTTAGTTTAATTTATATTATTTTATTTAGGTTTAAGTTTAGGTTTAATTTATTTTAGGTTTAGGTTCAAGTTTTTTTATTTTAGTTTTGTTTATTTAGTTTAGGTTAAGGTTTAGTTTATTTTAGTTTAGGTTAAGGATTATTTTATTTTATTTATTTTATTTTTATTTTAGGTTTGGTTTTTTTTTTTTTTAGGGTTTAAGTTTTATTTTTTATTCATTTTTAGGTATTTATTTTTAGGTTTATTTTTAAGTTTAGTTATTTATTTATTTTCTATTTTATTTTATTTTAGGTTTATTTTATTTTAAAATTTTATTTTATTTAGGTTTATTTTATTTTATTTAGTTTAGTTTAAGTTTTATTTACTTTCATTTTTATTTTTATTTTATTTTATTTTGAGGTTTAGGTTTAGGTTTATTTTATTTTTAGGTTTTATTTAGTTTAGGTTTAAGTTTTTAAGTTTTTAGGGTTTAGAGTTTAGGGTTTAGGGTTTAGTGTTTAGGGATTATGGTTTAGGGTTTTAGGGTTTAGGTTTTAGGGTTTAGGGTTTAGGATTATGGTTTAGGGTTTAGGATTTAGTGTTTAGGGTTTAGGCTTTAGGGTTTAAGGTTTAGGGTTTAGGGATAGTTTAGGGTTTAGGGTTTAGGGTTTAAGGTTTCAAAGTTTAGGGTTTAGAGTTCAGGGTTAGGGTTAGGGTTTAGGTTTTAAGGTTTAGAGTTTAGGGATTAGGGTTTAGGGTTTAGGATTTTTGGTAAGTTTAGGGTATTGGGTTTAGGTTTTAAGGATTTTTAGGGTTTAGGGTCTAGGGTTTAGAGTTTCGTGTTTAGAGTTGTAGGTTTTAGTTTATAGGTTTAGTATTTAGGATTTAAGGTTTAGGGTTTAGGGTCCAAGATTTTTTTTTTAATTAAATAAACAGGTAAGCTTAGGTTTATTTAGTTTATTTTTTATTTAATTTAGTTTATTTTATTTTATTTTTATTTATTTTAGCTTTGGTTTTTTATTTTCATTTCTTTTTTAGGTTTTGGGTTTATGTTTATTTTTTAGTTTAGTTTTATTTTAATTTTAATTTTGAGGTTTAAGTTTTATTTTTCATTTTTAAGTTTTGGTTTAGGTTTTTATTTTATGTTTATTTTTAAGTTTTATTTTTTAGTTTAAGTTTAGGTTTATTTTTAGTTTATTTTATTTTATTTAGTTTATGGTTTATGTGTAGTTTGTTTTAGGTTTAGGTTTAATTTTATTTTATATTATTTTACATTTAGTTTTTATTTTATTCAGGTTTTTTATTTTTTTTGGTTTATTTTATTTTTCTGTTTAGTTTAAGTTTTTATTTATTTTATTTTAGTTTAGTTTTTATTTTTTAATTTTATTATATTTTTACATTTAGGTTTAGGTTTAGGTTTATATTTTTATTTTATTTTATTTATTTATTTTATTTAGGTTAGGTTTTATAATTTATTTTAGTTTTTTTTTTTATTTAGTTTAAGTATAAGTTTTTAGGTTTTAAGGTTTAGGTTTTAGTTTTTTTGGGTTTGGGGTTTAGGGTTTAGGGTTATAGGTTTTAGGGTTTAAGGTTTAAGGTTTAGGTTTTAGGGTTTATGATTTTAGGGTTTAGGGTTTAGGATTTAGGATTTCAAGGTAATGTTATTAGGGTTTAGGTTTGTAGGTTTAGGGTTTAGGGTTTGTTTTAGGGTAAAGGGCTTCAGGTTAGGGTTTTTTTATTTTAGTTTTTATTTTAATTTTTTAATTTTTTTTTAAATTAAGTAAACTTTTAGGCTTAAGTTTATTTAGTTTATTTTTATTTATTTTAGTTTATTTTAGTTTAGATTTTTATTTAGTTTTGGTATTATTTTTATTTAGTTTAGTTGATTTATTTTAGTTTAGGTTTTTTATTTTAGTTTATTTTTTTAGGTTTAGGTTTATGTTTCAATTTATTTTTTAGTTTAGTTTTATTTTTATTTTGTTTTTTATGTTTAGGATTTATTTTTTTATTTTTAGGTTGAGGTTTAGGTTTTTATTTTATTTCTTTTAAGTTTAGGTTTTAGGTTTATTTTTAGGTTTTATTTTTTAATTTAGGTTTAAGTTTATTTTTAATTTATTTTATTTTATTTAGGGTTTATGTTTAGGTTTAGGTTTACTTTATTTTAGGTTTAGGTTTAGGTTTTATTTATTTTTGTATTGTTTATTTTAGTTTAGTTTTAGGTTTATTTTATTTTTATTTTAGGTTTAGGTTTAGGTTTTTTATCTAGTTTAGGGTTCAAGTTTTATAGTTTATTTATTTTGAGGTTTTATGTTTAGGTTTATTTTTTATGTTTAGTTTTTTATTTAGTTGTAATTTTATTTTATTTAAGGTTCAATTTTTATTTTATTTACTTTTTTTATTTTTTAGTTAAGTTTAGGGTTTTATTTATTTTATTTTAATTTAGTTTTTATTTTGTTTATTTTATTTCATTTTCTTTCCTTTTTAAGTTTAGGTTTACTGTTCAGGGTTTAGGGTTTAAGGATAGTTTTAGGGTTTTGGGTTTAGGGCTAGTTTTTTTTAATTTTACTTTAATTTAATTAATTTATTTTTTAAATTAAGTAAATTGGTAGGTTTAGGTTTATTTACTTTATATTTTTACTTATTTTAGTTTATTTTATTTTTTATTCTTAATTTTATTTAGGTTTAGGTTTATTTTTAATTTTATTTAGTTTACTTTATTTATTATAGGTTTGTTTATTTTAGTTTATTATTTAGGTTAAGGTTTAGGTTTTAGTTTATTTTTTGTTTAGTTGTATTTTATTTTATTTTTTAGGTTTAGGTTTTATTTTTTTATTTTTTTATTTTTAGGATTAAGTTTAGGTTTTTATTTTATTTTATTTAGGTTAAGGTTTTAGGTTTATTTTTAAATTTTATTTTTTAGTTTAGGTTTAGGTTTAATTTTCATTTATTTTATTTTATTTAGGGTTTATATTTAGGTTTAGGTTTTATTTATTTTTATTTATATTATTTTTTCTTAGGTTTAGGTTTATTATATTTTTATTTTAGGTTTAGGTTTTGTTTTTTAGTTTAGGGTTTAGGTTTTATTATTTATTTTTGTTTAGGAGTTAGTTTTAGGTTTATTTTTTAGGTTTAGGTTTTTATTTAGTATTTATTTTATTTTTATTTTAGGTTTATTTTATTTTTATTTTAGGTTTAGTTTTTATTTTATGTAGGTTTTTTACTTTTTTGTTTAGTTTTTATTTTTTATTTTGATTTATTTTTAAGTTTAGGTTTATGTTTCAGTTTAGGTTTTAGCTTAGGTTTTTTTATTATTTTATTTTGTTTTAAGTTTTTTTATTTATTTTATTTTAAGGTTTAAGTTTAGGTTTTTATATTTTTAGGGTTTAGGGTTAGTTGAGGGTTTAGGGTTTAGTGTTTAGGGCTTTATATTTAGGGTTTTGGATTTAGGGTTTAGAGTTTAGGTTTCAGGGTTTAGGGTTTAGGGTTTTAGGGTTTAGGGTTTAGGGTTTTTAGTGTTTAGGGTTGTGGGCTTAGGTTTTAAGTCTAGGGTTCAGGTGTTAGTTTAGGGTTTAGATTTTTTGGTATTTTTTAACAGAGAACAAATTCAGGTTTAACATTTCTTCCTTTTCATTTCATCAACCAAGTAACACACCAAGCTTTCTATGACATAAGTGATGACATAGATCAAATAGAGCAAATCAAAAACCCTAGATAACTAGAACTATCTCTACTTTAAAGGCATAGTTCCATAAACAGTAGATTGGATCAGCCGTTCTTCAATTTTTATAGTTCCAATCAGAACCAACCTAACCTCACGAGTAGCGGGATCCACCATCATATCCCAGATCTCTCCCTCCGCCAACACCACTGCTATAACCTCCATCTCTCCTCCAGCCTCCATACCCACCACTACTTCAACCACCACCTCCATATCCACCAGAAACTCCAGATCCCCAATCACCATAATGATAACCGCCTCCTCCGCCTTCACCTCCACCGCCAAATCTAGATTAAGCCTAATTTATGGTGATTTTCCTACTATCAAGGATCTACCCATTCTGAGGGTTTAGGTTTAGGTTTAGGTTTATTTTTTAATTTGTTTAGTTACTTAAGTTTATGTTTAGGGTTTGGGGTTTAGGGTTTAGGGTTTATGGGCTAGGGTTTAGGGTTTATGGTTTATGCTTTTAGGGTATAGGGTTTAGGGTTTTTAAGGGTTTATGATTTAGGGTTGTAGGTTTAGTGTTGTACGTTTACGGTTTAGGGTTTTTTTTAAAAAAAATAATAATTAAGTGAACGAGTAGGTTTAGAATTATTTAGTTTATTTTTTATTTATTTTAATTTATTTTATTTTAAATATTTATTTAGGTCTTTTTTATTTTTATTTAGTTTGGTTTGTTTATTTTAGTTTAAGCTTTTTATTTTAGTTTATTTTATAGGTTTTGGTTTAGGTTTATGTTTATTTTTTCAATTTAGTTTTTTATTTGTTTTATTTTTTAGGTTTTGGTTTTATTTTTCATTTGTAGGTTTAGGTTTAGGTTTTTATTTTATTTTTTTGGGTTTAGGTTTTAGGTTTTTATTTTAGGTATATTTTTTTGGTTTATTTTTAGGTTTTATTATTTAGTTTAGGTTTATGTTTATTTTTACTTTATTTTATTTTATTTAGTTTAAGGTTTAGGTTTAGTTTATTTTAGGTTTAGGTTTAAGTTTTATTTATTTTAGTTTAAGTTTAGGTTTATTTTATTTTGCTTCTCTTGGGTTTAAGTTTTTTTTTTTTAGTTTAAGGTTTAGGGTTTTTTTTAGATCTATTTTTTAGGTTTAGGTTTTTATTTAGTTTTTATTTTATTTTATTTTAGGTTTATTTCATTTTTATTTTACAATTTGTTTTTATTTTATTTAAGTTTTTTATTTTTAGGTTTATTTTATTTTTTTCGTTTGGTTTAGGTTTTTATTTTAGTTTTTTTTAATTTTTAATTTAAATTTTATTTTATTTTGAGATTTAGGTTTAGGGTTAGGATTTAGTTTAGGTTTGTATATTATTTTATTTTATTTAGGTATAGGTTTATTTATTTATGTTATTTTTATGTTTTATTTAGTTTAAGTTTATGTTTAGGTTTTTAAGGTTTAGGGTTTACAGTTTATGGTTTCAAGTTTAGGGTTTGGAGTTTAGGGTTTAGGGTTTAGGATTGTAGGTTTTAGGGTTTATGGTTTAGAGTTTAGGGTTTATGGTTTAGGGTTATGAGTTAGAATTTTAGTTTTTAGGGTTTAGGATTTTGGATTTAGGGTTTAAGGTTATCGGTTTAGGGTTTAGGTTTAAGAGTTTAGGGTTTAGGGTTTTCTTAATTTTTTATTTTTTTAAATTTTTATTTTTCTTTTAAGTTAACTAAACTAGTAGGTTTAAGTTTATTTAGTTTACTTAGTTTATTTTTTTTTATTTTAGTTTAATTTATTTTTTATTTTAGTTTACTTGATTTTGTTATTTAGGGTTATTTTTATTTTTATTTAGTTTATTTTATTTATTTTATGTTTATTTATTTTAGTTTATTTATTTTTAGAAATAGGGTTTTGTTCAGATTTATTTTTTTTGAGATTTTTTTTCATTTTATTTTTTTAAGTTTAGGTTTTAGATTTTTATTTTAGGTATTATTTTTTAGTTTAAGTTTAAGTTTCTTTTATTTGGTCTATGTTTAAGTTTAGGTTTAGGTTTAGGTTTTATTTATTTGTGTTTAGTTTATTTTAGTTTAGGTTTAAGTTTATTTTATTTTTATTTTAGGTTTAGATTTTTTTTAGTTTAGGGTTTAGGTTTTATTTTTTATTTATTTTCAAGAATATGTTTTATGCTTTGTCTTTTATTTAGTTTTTATTTAATTTTATTTTAGGTTTATTTTATTTTTATTTTAGGATTAGTTTTTATTTTATTTTGGTTTTTTTTTTAGTTTAGTTTAGGTTTCTTTTCATTTAAATTTTATTTTTAATTTTGTTTTCTTTTTATGTTTTGGTTTTAGTTTTAGTTTAGGTTTTTATTTTATTTTAATTTATTATTTTTTTATGTTTAGGTTTTTTATTTAATTTAATTTTAGGTATTTATTTAGTTTAGGTTTAGGTTTTTAGGCTTTAGAGTTTAGGGTTAGTTGAGGGTTTAGGGTTTGGGGTTTGGTGTTTAGGGTATAGGTTTTAGGGTTTAGGGTTTAAGGTTTAGGGTTTAGGGTTTTAGTTTTAGGGTTTAGTGTTTAGGGTTTAGGGTTTAGGGTTTAGAGTTTTTAGGGTTTAGGGTTTAGGGTTGAGTGTTTAGGTTTTAGGTCTAGGGTTCAAGTTTTAGTTTAGGATTTAGGATTTTAGTTTTTTTATTTTAACATAGAACAAATTCAAATTCAACATTTCTTTTTTTTTTATTTCTTCAACTAAGTAACACACCAAGTTTTCTAAGATAGAAGCGATGACATAGATAAAAAATGAGAATGCATAGAGAAAAATGAAAGACATTATTCCATGAGCAGTAGATCGGATCGGCCGTTCTTCAATTTCTCTAGTTCCCATCATAACTACCCCGACCTCTCGAGTAGCAGGATCCACCATCAGATCCCTGATCTCTCCCTCCGCCGCCACCACAATTATAACCTCTATCGCTCTTCCCACTTCCATAACCATCGCTGCTCCGACCACCACCTCCATATCCACCAGCACCTCCTGATCCCCCACCACCACTGTGATAATCATCACCTCTACCTTCACCTCCATTGACAGAACTAGACTAAGCCTGGTTGATGGTGATGTTCATGCCATCGAGGTTCTGCCCATTCTTAGGGTTTAGGTTTATTTTTATGTTTATAAGGTTTTAGGGTTTAGGTTTATTTTTAATTTATTTAGTTTCTTTAAGTTTAGGATTAGACTTTAGGTTTAGGTTTAGTGTTTATGGTTAGGGTTTATGGTTTAAGGTTTAGTGTTATGGTTTAGGGTTTAGAGTTTAGGGTTTAGGGTTTTATGATTTTAGGGTTAAGGGTTTGGGTTTAGGATTTAGGGTTTAAGGTTTTACAGTTTTTTTGGATTGTAGGTTTAGGTTTTAGGGTTTAGGAGAATTTTTAAAAATAAAAAAATTAACTAAATGAGAAGGTTTAGTTTATTTAGCTGATTTTTTTATTTTTTTTATTTTTAATTTTTATTTAAATTTTTTTATTTTCATTTCATTTAGTTTAATTATTTTAGTTTAGGTTTTTTATTTTAGTTAACTTCTTAGGTTTAGGTTTATGTTTACTTTTTAGTAGAGTTTTATTTTTATTTTATTTTTTAGGTTTAGGTTTTATTTTTTATTTCTATGTTTAGGTTTAGGTTTTTATTTTATTTTGTTAGGTTTAGGTTTTAAGTTTATTTTTAGGTTTTATTTTTTAGTTTAGATTTAGATTTATTTTTAGTTTATTTTATTTTGTTTAGTTTAGGTTTAGGATTAGGTTTAGTTTATGTTTTATTTAGGTTTAGGTTTTATTCATTTTAGTTTAGGTTTAGGTTTATTTTATTTAGTTTATTCCATTTTTATTTTAGGTTTAGTTTTTTTTTAGCTTAGGGTTTAGGTTTTATTTTTTATTTATTAGTAGGTTTTATGTCTAGGTTTCAATTTTTCTTTAATTTTTATATTACTTTATTTTAGGTTTACTTTATTTATATTTTAAATTTAGTATTTCTTTTTTTAAGTTTTTCTATACTTAGGTTTATTTTATTTTTAAGTTTAGTTTAGGTTTTATTTTATTTTATTTTAGTTTATTATTATTTTCTATTTTATTTTATTTTTAGGTTTAGGTTTAGTTTTTTAGTTTAGGTTTTTATTTTATTTGATTTTTTTATTTTATTTAGGCCTAGAATTTATTTAGGTTTTATTTAGTTTAGGTTTAGATTTTTAGATTTTTAGGGTTTAGGTTTTAGGGTTTAAGGTTTACGGTTTCAAGGTTTTGGTTTTTATGGTTTAGGGTTTAGGGTTAGGATTTAAGGTTTATAGTTTAGTGTTGGTATGGGTTAGGGTTTAAGGTTTACTTTAGGGTTTGGGTTTTAGGGTTTAGGTTTAAGCTTTAGGAGTTTAGGATTTAGGGTTTTTTTATTTCCTTCTAAATTAGCTAAATTGGTAGGTTTTTGTTTATTTATTTTATTATATTTTTTATTTTTATTTCAATTTAGTTTTGTTTTTATTTAGTTTAGTTTATTTATTTTAGGTTTATTTATTGTATTTTACATTTTTTATTTTAGTTAATTTCTTATTTTTAGGTTTAGGGTTTACGGTTTAGGGTTTAGATTAATTTAGTTTAGTTTATTTATTATTTATTTCTATTTTTTATTTATTCTTAGGTTTACATTTAGTTTATTTTAGGTTAATTTATTTTGTTTAGTTTATTTTTAGTTTAGTTTAGGTTTGTTTTATTTTAATTTAGGTTTAGGTTTATTTATTTAGGGTTTAAGTTTAATTTATTTTTATTTATTTAATTTAGTTTAGTTTAGGTTCATTTTAGTTTATTTAGTTAATTTTAGGTTTTTTAATTTTTATTTTTTTAATTAATTTTATTTTTGGTTTATTTTATTTTTTAGGTTTAGGTTTTTGTTTACTTATTTAGTTTTTTCTTATTTTAAATTATTTATTTTTAGTTTAAGTTTAGGTTTAAGTTTTAGTTTATTTTATTTTTTTAGGTTTAGGTTTAATTTAGGTTTAAGTTTATTTAATTTATTCAGTTTAGTTTTATTTATTTAGGTTTAGGTTTTAATTTTTTAGTTTAGTTTGGGTTTTTAGGTTTAGTTTATTTATTTAGTTTATTTATTTAGTTTATTTAGGTTTAATTTAGTTTATATATTTTAACTTATTTAGTTTAGTTTAGGTTCTAGTTTGGTTTAATTTATTTGGTTTATTTTATTTTATTTATTAAGTATATTTTAGTTTATTTTTTAGTTTAGTTTATTTTTTTTATTTTTAGTTTATTTTATTTATTTAGCTATTTTATTTTTTATTTTAGGTTTAGTTTTTTTTTAGGCTTTAGGGTTTAGGGTTTAGGGTTTAAGGTTTAGTGGTGATTTAGGTTTAAGGTTTAAGGAAGGTTTAAACTTTAGTTTATTAGGGTTTAGTTTAATGTAGGGCAAGAGTTTAGAAGATTTTTTTTGGGTTTAGGGTTTAGGTTTGGGGTGGTTAAAGGTTTAGGGTTTAGGGTTTAGAGTTTAGGGTTGTCAGTTAGGGTGAGTTTAGGGTTAGGTTTAGAGTTTAGGTTTAGGGTTTAGTAGGAAGGAGTTTAGTAGGGAGTGGTAGATTAGGTTTAGGTTTAGGGTTTAGGGTTTAGGGTAGTAGGTTTAGATTTAGGAGTTAGGTTTTATAAAATTTTTAATTTTCTAATTTTTCTTTAATTAAGTAAACTAGTAAGTTTAGGTTTATTTAGTTTATTTTTTAATTATTTTAGTTTATTTTATTTTCTATATTACTTTAGGCTTATTTTTTTATTTAGTTTAGTTTTTTAATTTTGATTTATTTATTTTTATTTAGATTTTATATTTTAGTTTAGTTTTTAAGTTTAGGTTTAGGTTTTAGTTTAGTATTATTTTTATTTTATTTCTTAGCTTTAGGTTTTCCTTTTTTATTTTTAGTTTTAGGTTTAGCTTTTTATTTTATTTTTTTAGGATTAGGTTTTTATTATATTTTTTTATGTGTAGGTTTTGGGTTTTTATTTTAGGTTTATTTTAGGTTTTCTTTTTTAGTTTAGGTTTCAGTTTATTTTTAGTTTATTTTATTTTATAAAATTTAGGTATAGGTTAGGTTTAGGTTTTATTTATTTTAGTATAGTTTATTTTAGTGAAGGTTTAGGTTTATTTTATTTTTATTTAAGGTTTAGGTTTTTTTAGTTTAGGGTTTAGGTTTTATTTTTTATTTAATTTTAGGTTTTATTTTTAGGTTTATTGTTTAGGTTTAGATTTTTATTTAATTTTTATTTCCTTTTATCTTAGGTTTATTTTATTTTTATTTTAGGTTTAGTTTTTATTTTATTTAAGTTTTTTAGTTTAGTTTGGGTTTTTATTTATTTTATTTTAGTTCAATTTCTATTTTTTATTTTATTTTTTCTTAGGGTTTAAGTTTTAATTTATGTTCTAATTTTATTTTATTTTTTTATTTTATTTTGGTTTAGTTTTATTTATTTATTTTATTTTTATTTTTTATTTAGTTTAAGTTTAGGTTATTAGCTTTTTACGGTTTAGGGTATCTTTTATTTTATTATTTTTGGGTTCAGGGTTTAGGCTTTGTTGCGCTAAGTAGGCGGAGTAGCTTCTATAATACTACTTTTAAGTATACAAATCCATGGTTATGAGAAGGTCAAGATCATAAACCTAGAGTTCAAAGTTGAATTACAATTGCTAGTAAACTTTTCTCTTTCTAAAAAGCTTTTTATAGGCTAAAATATTCGATAATGAATAGGAAGAGCTTTCTTGGTGTTTAGGGTTAGGTTTTTTAAATACGCTTTCTTTGGAGGAATATATATTAAAATATCATGTCATTTTAAATTAGGGACCTAAATAAGTTTATTATTTAATATATATGTATTATTCATGAATTTGCATTGCAAATTAATACATTCTTTTGCAAAAAAAAAAAAAAAATCTTGAAGCAGTTAGGAGGGAAAGAGCGACTAGGGGAGTTATCCTAATCCTCAAATATACTTGACCTAGTTAGTGCATGATGGCTAATCCATGAAGAAAGCATAGCAGACTCACATCCTCTTAAACGAAACCAACATGAGATAGCTTACTGACTACGTAGTAAGGCCTACCAAACTAATAAGGCCCTTGTCGGTGTGTAGTGGAAGAGTAAGGAATGAAAGTGTAGTAGACATATATCCTCCAAAGCAAGAAGAACACTAGGTGACACAGTAGTAGGGTAGTGCACCAGCCTAACCTAAAGCAGCTAATGAGTGAGTGCCATTGGGGGAGTTATCTCAACTCAAAGTAGACCGAGACAAAAGATATGTGTTTATTTTATATGTTTGTGTGTAGTTTTTGTTTGTGTTATGTTGATGAAAGATTGGATGCCGCTTGGGTTCCTTACACCTACCCTAAACACACCATGGTGGATTTGTAAACAAGAATACTTTCAACATGGAATAGATTGAGTTCGAAATGGAATTTTCATTAATAATAGTTATTTTCAAACATGATTTATAATATTTTTCTAAGTAGATCCCATTGATTGGAAGCATTGGGCTCTCTTTGTTATAATTAATAAGCTGATAAGTAGATCCCAACATTCTACTTCCAACATTCTACATCCTACTACCACCCAACATTCCCAAGTGAGTTCAAACTTGCCTCCCATCTTGATGTTTAGGTTTATGGTTAGTTTAGGGTTTAAGGTTAGCTTAGGGTTTAGGGTTAGTTTAAGGTTTAAGGTTTAAGGTTTAAACATTAGGGTTTAGTGTTTTTAGGGTTTAGGATTTAATGTTTAGGGTTAGTTTAGGGTTTAATATTTAGGGTCTATGTTTTAGGGTTTAGGGTTTATGGTTTTAGGGTTTAGTGTTTATGGTTAGTGAGTTGGGTTTAGGTTTAGAGTTTAGGGTTTAGTTTGTTAGGGTAGGGCACAGGGTGGGGGTTTAGGGTTAGTGGTTTAGGTTTTAGGAGAAAGTTTAGTAGGGTAGGAGGGTAAGGTTTAGGGTTTAGGGTTTAGGGTTTAGGGTAGTAGGTTTGGGGTTTAGATTTTAAGGTTTAGGGTTAAGTTTTTTTTTTAATTTTTAATTTTCTAATTTTTCTTTAATTAAGTAAACTAGTAAGTGTAGGTTTATTTAGTTTATTTTGTAATTATTTTATTTTATTTTATTTTCTATATTACTTTAGGCTTATTTTTTTATTTAGTTTAGTTTTAATTTTATTTATTTTGTTTAGATTTTATATTTTAGTTTAGTTTTTAAGTTTAGGTTTAGGTTTTAGTTTAGTATTATTTTTATTTTATTTCTTAGCTTTAGGTTTTCTTTTATTATTTTTAGTTTTAAGTTTAGCTTTTTATTTCATTTTTTTAGGTTTAGGTTTTTGTTATATTTTTTTATGTGTAGGTTTTGGGTTTTTATTTTAGGTTTATTTTAGGTTTTCTTTTTTAGTTTAGGTTTCAGTTTATTTTCAGTTTATTTTATTTTATAAAATTTAGGTATAGGTTTAGGTTTAGGTTTTATTTATTTTAGTAAATTTTATTTTAGTGAAGGTTTAGGTTTATTTTATTTTTATTTAAGGTTTAGGTTTTTTTTAGTTTAGGGTTTAGGTTTTATTTTTTATTTAATTTTAGGTTTTATTTTTAGGTTTATTGTTTAGGTTTAGATTTTTATTTAATTTTTTTATCCTTTTATCTTAGGTTTATTTTATTTTTATTTTAGGTTTAGTTTTTATTTTATTTAAGTTTTTAGTTTAGTTTGGGTTTTATTTATTTTATTTTAGTTCAATTTTATTTTTTTATTTTATTTTTCTTAGGGTTTAAGTTTTAATTTATGTTCTAATTTTATTTTATTTTTTTATTTTATTTTGGTTTAGTTTTATTTATTTATTTTATTTTATTTTTTTTAATGATTTAGGTATTTTTTTATTTTATTATTTTTTGGGTCAGGGTTTAGGCTTTGTTGCGCTAAGTAGGCGGAGTAGCTTCTATAATACTACTTTTAAGTATACAAATCCATAGTTATGAGAAGGTCAAGATCATAAACCTAGAGTTCAAAGTTGAATTACAATTGCTAGTAAACTTTTCTCTTTCTAAAAAGCATTTTATAGGCTAAAATATTCCATAATGAATAGGAAGAGCTTTCTTGGTGTTTAGGGTTAGGTTTTTCAAATACACTTTCTTTGGAGGAATATATATTAAAATATCATGTCATTTTAAATTAGGGACCTAAATAAGTTTATTATTTAATATATATGTATTATTCATGAATTTGCATTGCAAATTAATACATTCTTTGCAAAAAAAAAAAAAATCTTGAAGCAGTTAGGAGGGAAAGAGCGACTAGGGACTTATCCTAATCCTCAAATATACTTGACCTAGTTAGTGCATGATGGCTAATCCATGAAGAAAGCATAGCAGACTCACATCCTCTTAAACGAAACCAACATGAGATAGCTTACTGACTACGTAGTAAGGCCTACCAAACTAATAAGGCCCTTGTCGGTGTGTAGTGGAAGAGTAAGGAATGAAAGTGTAGTAGACATATATCCTCCAAAGAAAGAAGAACACTAGGTGACACAGTAGTAGGGTAGTACGCCAGCCTAACCTAAAGCAGCTAATGAGTGAGTGCCATTGGGGGAGTTATCTCAACTCAAAGTAGACAAAAAGATATGTGTTTATTTTATATGTTTGTGTGTAGTTTGTGTTTGTGTTATGTTGATGAAGGATTGGATGCCTTTACACCTACCCTAAACACACCATGGTGGATTTATAAAAAAGAATACTTTCAACATGGAATAGATTGAGTTCGAAATGGAATTTTCATTAATAATAGTTATTTTCAAACATGATTTATAATATTTTTCTAAGTAGATCCCATTGATTGGAAGCATTGGGTAGTTAGATCCCAATGTAGGATGTAGAATGTTGGGTGGTTAGTGTAGGACCACACCTTGTATTTCATATTGGTGGCATCGCCTAGCTGTATCCATCCAATCTTTGATCATCGACGGCCAGTAGTATCCTAGTCTCTTGATCTTGGCTTTTATCTTTGAACTAGATTGGTTGGCTCCACATAATCTTGAATGTACCTCGGTCATGATCTTATGGGCTTCATGCTTGTCTAAACAAAATAACTACATATGATCAAAAGATCATCGGTACAAGACACCATCCACAAGAGCATAGGAAAGTGCTCTCTAATTCATCTGATGGGCTTGGGACATCTCTTGAGGTAGTTTGCCTTTATTTAGGTAATCCATGAATGGTTGCCTCCAATCTAACTCCTCGTACTTCTTGGCAATGAAAACCTCCCCTTCATGAGAATACTTTTTGTTGAGTTCAATATCAATAAGGGATAAGACTTGTCTATTTTGGACATTTATTGATATGCACACCTCTTCCAGACTTGCCAACTCCTTGGCAAGCTTGGCTAAATCATATGCTATGGCATTCTCTCCTCGAGGAATCTTACAAATGGTAACCTCTGGGATTTAGGCCAACAACTCCATGGTGTACTTATGGTAGTGATGGAGCTTAAGCTTTATAACCTTATAGGACCCAGTAATTTGGTTGATAACTAGCTCAGAATCTCCAAAGATGTTGATGTTCTGGATGCTTAGAGTAAGCAGGAAGTGGGTGTGTTGCTAAGAAATTTGCTAGTGCTTGTCCTTTCATTACATGAAAGGGTACAAAGGTAATGTTAAATTGTGAGAGGATCATGGACCATCGTACAACTATTTGATAGCTAATCGTCATGAGATACTAGTGGGATTGACCTAAAGATTAAGTTCATCTTATGAGGAAACCTTTAGTGTTGCAGCTTTTGAAATGCAAAGATTAAAGTGAGGAAATGCTTCTCAATGAGTGGATAATTATCCTTATCAGGGATTAGATGATGGTTTAGGTAGTATAGTGCATTTTCCTTCCCTTCATCATTGGCTTGGGACAATAAAGCACTAAGGGAGTCATCTAATGTTGCAAAGGTAAAGTATGAGCCGGTTGTCCGGATGCCTGAAGCTGATACCATCAAGTAATGCTTGATGTCTTCGAAGGCATGCTCACACTTGTCATCCAACTTAAACATTGCATCCTTTTTGATAAGTGTTGAGAATGACTAATATCTTCTCGATAAGCTGGATATGAAGCATCTTAGATATGCCAACCACCCTTGCAATAATCAAAGTTAAGTTAAACTTTTAGCCGGTGGAATTTCTAATATTGCCTTAATCTTCTCTAGATCAATTTTGATTCCCTAGTATAGGACAACAAACCTAAGAAATTTCCCTAAAGGTACTCTGAATGTACACTTCAGGTGGTTCATTTTGAGGTTAAATTATCTTAACTATTTGAAAACTACTCTCAAGTCAAGATGGTCTTCCTATTCTGTACTTTTGACCATGAGATCATCGACATAACACTCGATTTAATGATAAATGAGTTCATTGAAGATTTGAGACATAGCCCGGTGGTATGTAGCATCAATAATTTTAAGGCTGAAAGGCATGACCTTATAGCAATAGATTCTAATTTGGGTTCTAAAAGTGGTCTTTCTTTCATCTTCAGGGGCCATCTTTATTTGGTTATATCCAAATAAGCCATCCATAAAATAGAAGACTACATGAGATGAGGAAATGTCCACCATCAGATTCAGGATTGGTAGTGTAAATTCATCTTTTGGACATACCTTATTTAAATCCCTAAAATCGACACATATGTGAATTTGGCCATTCTTTTTCTTAACTTGGATGACACTGGCTAACTAGGTAAGGTATTTTTCTTCCTAGATGAAGCCAACATCAATCAGTTTCTTGACTTAATAAATGACCTATTATTCTATGTTTAATTGCATGCATCTAGGAGCTTGTTTGATAGGATTAGTAGTAGGCTCTATTACTAGTTTATGGATCATTACGTTAGGAGCCAATCCAAGCATCTCTTAATAACTCCATGTAAAGTATACCTTAAACTCAGTTAATATCCTAACTAAGTCATTGATTTTAATTTCATTCAACAAAGAACTGATGTATGTCGGGCATGGATCTTTTTCAGCTCCTAAGTTGATTTCTTTGAGCTCTTCAATGGTTGACTTTATCTCTTCTTTGAACTTTGGTGGTCCATCTTTGACTTCAAAATCATCTGGATTATCTAAAATTTTGACGCACATCTCCTCATATGAGTTAATATGATTTTAACAGAACCTATCAGATTCCAAATTATTGGTGATGACTAAGTAGTAATCATCATCAATGACTAGACCCACTGTATGAAATCCTAGTCCTGATCTTAATTAACAGATTTTGCATTTATTCTTTCATTTTATTTCAAAGTAGTCTGACTTGTGCTCTAAGTCTAGACACTTGTGGATGACTTAGGGCTTCCTTAACTATGAAACCCTCAGCTTCTTAAGAGGAAAGTGGTCTTAGAGCTAAGGTTCCCAACTGATGTAACTATTTAACATAAACACTTAGATACACTTATGCTTTACTTTGGAGCCTGATCTTCATCACTATCTTGCTCAACTATCACCTCCAAAGGAATCTACTACTGAGAAGAGTTGTCTAGCGTGCTAAATATATAATACTCATGCTATGAACTAGATTTTAAGTTTATATGGATAGTAGGTGTACTCCTGATAGTTCAGACATATCTTTTATTAGGTGGCTAATAAAGAGGTTTTCCACCCTTGGGACTACCTCTAGACTTGCCTCTTCCTCTGCTTTGTGGAGGTTAAGTAGTCCTACCCATATGTTCAAATGGAGTAATGAACTGTGGGTGGAATCTAATGTTAGTCGCTTCCTCCTCCAAGTGTATTTCCTCTCCTTTTTTTTTTTTTTTCATTTTCTCTTTTCTTTTCCTTTCCTTTCTAATTTTTTTATTTTTCTTTTCTTTTCTTTTATTTTTAAACTTTGACCAAGTTCGTGAGAATAGAATTATTGATTTTGAGGGAGGTAGTAAGTCGCATCCTCATATATGTCTAATGAACTATAAATCGCTGAGATCTCCTCATATAGAGATCTCACCTCTCATGAACTTCATACACTAATGTAGATGTACAAGCAAAGCAAAGATGTATCTGAGTCTATAATTTAAAACTTGGCTTTTGTCTTCCAATCATCTATCTTCAAGGCCAAACACTATGGAGCCTAATGCCTATTGACCTCACTTTTGGAGTGCGAATTCAATTTTCCCATCTTAGACTTAGGAATCTTCTAGGCACTAATACTTTCCTAGTCATAAGACACTTCAAACAATTAGGTAAACACTTAAACTAAGCCTAAAGACTTAGAAGGGTTAACCATAAGATTAACTTATGCTTTAGGGATTAAGATAATTCACCTAGCCAATAACCCAAACCCAATCCATGTTCACCTTCTCAAACCAAACCTCAAGTTCAACTCAAACATCAAATTCAAATCTAAATCCAAACCCAGATTCAAAAACCAAATGATTGAAGCCCATGATCAAATCCAAACTAGAAACCCTTCCTAACCCACATGACCTATCCCATGGACGTAGCCAAATATTAATCTAAATCAATCCAAAATCAATTGATTTTCACATAGTTAGTTTATATCTTCAATCATTTTCTTAAATATTAATCAAATCTATATTCTAATGATCAAAACTAAATCGAACTTAATCAAATTAAATCAAAACCCTTCCTAAGCCATATGACCTATCCCATGAACTTAGCCAAATTTTTATCCAAATCAAGTCAAACTCAATTTATTTTCTCACATTTCAATCATATTTTCAATCATCTTCACAAACTTAAACGAAATATACATTTAAATCAACAAAAATAAATCAAATTAAAGAAAAATCTAAACCTAAGCCACATGACCCAACTCCATGGACTTAGTCAAATTCCCTCATTCCAAAACTCAAATTCAATTGATTTTCTCCTGAATCAATCATACCTTCAATTATATTCATAAATATAAATGAAATATATAATCATCAAGACAAACCAAAATCGACCCAAGACAAACCCAACTTAGCCCTTTTGATTTAAAATGTTCAATTGAACCAAAGCTAATTGGAATTTAATTTATATATCAATCCCAAATCCATATATAAACTCAACTAAATCAAACTCAACCTAAAATCAAGTTAACTAAACCCAATTGGTCCACTTAACCTAAAGTGGAAAATTTGACCTATTTGAGCTAAGTCCTAATCCTACCAAAATTGGATTGAACCAAGCCCATTAAATCCTTGCATCATGATTGTTGATCAACCTAGGTTGATCAATTATCACAAATTGGGTCAAACCAAGCCAACTTGGTAATTTGACCAAGTCAACCCCTTAACCCATATGAACCTAAACTAGCCAAATTGCAACCTAAGATAATGATTCATACAAAATCAAAAATAAGATTTGAATATGACTTGACCTTCAATTGAGTCAAACCAAACCCAATTGTCCCTCTTGACCCAAGTTGACCCAAATTGACCTATAAGACCAAATTGGGTCAAATCTAAATATAAACCAAATTGATTACAACCAATGGCTGAAGTTCATTCCAAATTTATTGTTGAACTTGACCATAGTCATGATTGGACACAATTGAACCCAATTGACCTACTTAGCCCAAATTGACCTAAAGGGTCAAGTTGGCCTAAATCAAAACTAAATCCTAATTAATTGAAACCAAAGCCCAATCATCTTCTTCAGTCAACTAAACCCAAACCAACACCTAACCCGCTCTAATTTGGATAATTTGGTCAATTTAGTCAACTTAACCCATTTGACTCAAATGAATTCAAATGAGCCAAAATTAAATCTAAGCCAAACTAAATGAAACCAATTGAACCAAAACATCCCAAATAATCAAATAAACTTGACCCAGCTCTTTGATTTGATAATTTGGTCAACTTGATGCAACCTAACCTAATTTGACCTAAATGAGTCAAATTGAGCCAAACCTAACCAAATCAACTCCATTTGACTTGAAATTTAAGCAACCACTTTTCTCATTTCAAATCGCCAAATCTAATGCCAAATTATCATTCTACCCTTAAGTCAAGGGCATCACATGAGACAAATCACCAACATAAGTGGTGATTTCCATTCTTTCGCCACTTAGTACTCTCCCAATGGTCCACCTAGGCACCTAGGACACTGCCCAACCTAATCCAAAGGGAGGTTGGGTCAGCCATGACCCATGGGAGGTGAAATCACCTCACCCTCCCCATTGGAGGATTTGAAACCCATAGGACACCCATGATTCCTCCTTGGCAGTTACCACCACACCTTCAACCAACTAAGCCGAGCCAACTCAAATCTTCCCTACCACCCAACACTCCATGAGATTGTCAGACAGCAACTAGAAGCCAAACCCAATTGCATCAAGAGCTCTAACTCAAGACCGCTAGACCCTTAAGCCAAGCTCATTCCTCGATCAAAAAATGTCATTCCCATCTATCCCAAAATAGGGCGCTCCCATTTCTGACCTAACTTCCCCATTTTTCCATCAAACTCAAATTAACTTTGCACACACCTTCCCTAGGCCTCATTGAGCAAGAATAAATCATCTCCCAAGATTCTCAAGCACCGGAGGTGTGACTTCATTCAAAGTTGAGCTCCAAATCATCAGTTCATGGCCTTTTGAGTGAACATCAAAGAATTGATCTAATTGCTGCTCCAAATCATCAGTTCATCGTTTCTACTAGATGAAGCTTCCTTAATCATTTGAGCCACCAGTCTTGTGCTCTGATGAGGTATACTTCCAAAACTGATCCTTAGTCAAAATGTTTTAAAGCATTTTGAAGAAAACTTGCATCTCATGTGATCTTGACCATTTGATCCCCTCCAATTATTATCGTGAAGGTGTGGAATCCTTTCAAATTTGGTCTGAGCTCAAGTAAGCTCAGATCAAGTGAATAATGGTGGATAGACTCCATTCTCCCTCACTTGTGTGATGTTAGATCAGGTATACACCCTCTCATTTCCACTCAAACACACACAAAAATCATTCCTCAGAGCCCTCGCTACCCAATATGAGCTGCTAGAGCCATTTCTTAAGCTCCAAAGCTCATTCCTCGATAAAAAAATGTCATTCCTACCCATCCCAAAATAGGGCGCTCCCATTTCTGACCTAACTTCCCCATTTCTCCATCAAATTCAAATTAACATTGCACAAACCTTCCCTGCACCTCGTCGAGTAAGAATGAATCATCTCCCAAGCTTCCAGAGCACTGCAGGTGTAACTTCGATCAATGCTGAGCTCTGAATCATTAGTTTGTGTCCTTCTGAGTGAACATCAAACAATTGATCCAATTAATGCTCAACAGGGTTTTATCTCCACTAGATGAAGCTTCCGTAATCGTTCGAACTGCCAGTCTTGAACTCCAATGAGGTATGCTTCCAAAACTGATCCTTAAGCAAATTGGGTTGGAGCTTTTTGAAGAAAACTTGCATCTTGTGTGATCTTGACCATTGGATCGCCTCTGATTGATGTTGTGAAGGTGTGGAATCCTTTTGGAGTTGATCCGAGCTTAGGTAAGCTCAGATTAAGTGAGCAATGGTGGATAGACTCCATTCTCCCTCACCTGCATGGCATTAGATCACGCACTATCCATTCTATGTGATAGGAATAGACGGTCGTGATTAGATCAACTAGATCGATCTAATGTAATTCTATTAAGTTGTGGGATTAATCATAGTTGTTCGATCTTAAATCGGATGATGAACGAGAAAGAACATCTGGTTGATGAGAAAGTGGGTCCACCCCTGCCACGTGGCACTGAGTCGAATAAGTTTTAAGTTGCCAATACCTCTATGCCACGTGTAAAGCGCACCACGTCAGCGCGCCATGTGAAAAGAGCACCACATCAGCTCACCACTTGGCGCCAATAGGATTGAGCTTTATTTAGGCTTAATTAATTATTTTTAATGGCTGACACTTCTAAAAATCATAGAGAGAATAAAAAATTCAAAAAATGCTCATTTTAGTATTTTAGAAGAGAATTATTTAAAAATGGTCATAACTAATTTTGAACAGTAATTAAGGTTTCAATATATAATTAATTAGCTTAATTACACCTTAATTAGTTGAGCAATTAATCCAAAATTTTGTGGGTTAGTTTAATGGGATGACTTCTGCCTCTCATTATTTTCTTGGAATTTATTGCTCACTTAATTAGGAAAATTTACTAATTAAACCTTAACTACTCTTTTAAGTTAATTAATAATCAATTGATCCCATGAACAGTAACAAATTGGTTAATTAAGTTTATTAATCATTGTTAAACAGTAAGTGAACTAAGGAATATGGTTTGGACCCCTTTCACAAAGTTAATTTTAGCCTTTTTTAAAATGAAATTAATTAATTATTAACTAATTACTTAAATCACGTAATCAAATTGAAATCATAATCACATCAGACCTTAATAAATTAAATCATGGGGGTAAATCTTTAGGTGTTTAATAACCTAAAGGAGTTTAATGAAATTATGATTAATCCACATGTGCGGGAAAACCATAAGTGTAATTAATTAAGTCTCTTAATCAAACTAACTATTAATCATGAGCCAATTGCATTAGGCCCGTATTTTCTAGATCATTGCAAGTTTATTTTCCATGCATATCATGTTGGCTCATAATTATTTAGTTAATTACTTTAAGGTGACATAAGTAAGGGTAATTAATTCATCCAATTAAGGGTTCAACTTAATTAACCCATAAAATTAACTTAATTACATTTCCTTAAATTAAATTAATTGACTAATGTGGGAGTGGGTTTAAAACAACATGTGATGATTTCTCTTCTCCTCTTTAAATAAAATCAAATCCAAAAACTTAATTATTAAAGAAGCTTTGGTTTGCTTTAAGTAATCTTATTTGATTTGATTGTCTTTAAGAACTAGTTTGGTTGAATGAATCACATGCTTATATTTGATTGTCCTCTTTCCAATCATGTTAAATTTGGTATGTCATTTGAATTAATGCATCCACCTTTTCAAAATTAAGTAAAAAAATGGGATTTTTTATGTAAGCTTGCATGTGTTGATTTAATTTAATATATGAGTGGCTATTTTCACTATTAAATCCAAATGTATTTTTCAAAAGCTTATAAATGAAAAATAATGTGTTATGATTCTAGTTATAAATACATAAGAAATGCACATGCTTATAGCTTAAGTGTATCAATGTTGAGTTCCCTTCCTCTATTCATATGTTGATTTATATAAGATTGAATGCTAATGGGAATATAGTCTGGACATCCCGAAAACACAAGGCTTTAGCTAGCCCAAAGGAAGTCATTTGATTACCTCACTTCCCTGGTTTGTTACTTGGTTGATGAAATCGAAAAGAAGAAATTTTGTATTTGAATTTGTTCTCTCTTAAAAAAAAATTTGAAAATCCTAAACCCTAACTAAAACCTAAATGCTAAACCTAAAACCTAAACCTTAACCCTAAAAATCCCTAAACCCTAAACCCTAACTAAAAACCTAAATGCTAAACCTAAAACCTAAACTAAATAAAACCTAAAAATAAAATAAATAAATAAAACATAACCAAAATAAAATTAAATAAAAAACTAAACTAAAACCAAAACCTAAACCTAAACCTAAACCTCAAATTAAAATCAAATAAAAAATAGAAAATAAACTAAAATAAAATAAATTAAAACCTAAACTAAACTAAAAGATAAAATAAACCTATAAATAAAAAAACCTAAATAAAATAAAAACTAAACATAAAATAAAAATAAAATAAAACCTAAATTAAAATAAAATAAAAACTTAAACCTAAAAAATAAACCTAAAAATAAATAAAAAATAAAATATAAACCCTAAAAATTAAAAAAAAACTAAACCTATTATAAAAAAAATAAATAAACATAAACTTAAAACTAAAATAAATTAAACTAAAATAAATAAAACCTGAACTTAAACCTTCAATAAACTAAACCTAAACCCCAAACTAAATAAAATAAACTAAACTAAAATTAAACCTAAACCTAAACTAAAAAATAAATAAAAATAAAACCCTAAAGCTTAAACCAAAAAAAATTAAAATAAAAACCTAAACCTAAACCTAAAAACCAAAAAGAAAACCAAAACCTAAAAAATAAAATAAAAATAAAACTAACCAAAAAAATAAACATTAACCTAAACCTAAAAAATAAACTAAAAAATAAACCTAAAATAAATAAACTAAACTAAATAAAATAAAAAATAAACCTAAATAAAAATAAAAAATAAAGTAAACTAAAATAAATAAAAATAACTACATAAACTAAGTAAACTTAAACCTACTAGTTTACTTAATTTTTTTTTAAAAAAACCTTATACCCTAAACCCAAAAACTAATCCTAAACCTAAACACTAAACCTAGAACCCTAAACCCTAAACCCTAAAAAATCTTAAAGCCTAAACCCTAAGCTAACCCTAAACCCTAACCCTAATCATAAACTCTAAAACCTAAATCTTAAAAGCTAAAATCCTAAACCCTAAACCCTAAACCCTAAACCCTAAAAACCCTAAACGACAAAGCCTAAACCCTAAACCCTCAACTAACCCTAAACCTTAACCTAACCCTAAACTAACACTAAACCTTAAACCGTAAACTCTAATAACCTTAAACACCAAAGCTTAAACCCTAAACCCTAAACTAACCCTAAACCCTAAGCTAACCCTAAATCCTAAACTCTAAAGCCTAAAATCCTAAACCCTAAACCCTAAAGCCTAACCCTAAACCCTAAACATTAAAATAATAAAAATTTAAACCCTAAAAACCTAAAAACCCAAACCGAAACTAAATAAATCATATATATAATAAAATATATATATATATATATATATATATATATATATATATATATATATATATATATATATATATATATATATATATATATATATATATATATATATATATATAACCAAACCTAAATAAAAAAAAATAAAATAAAATAAAAACCTAAACTAAAACTTAAACATAAACCTAAAAATAAAATAAAATAAAACTAATAAAAATTAAACTAAAATAAAATAAATAAAAACATAAACTAAACTAAAAATAATAATTTAAACCTAAGAATAGAAAACCTAAATAAAATAAAAACTAAAAGTAAAATAAAAATAAAATAAACCTAAAAAAAATAAAAACTAAATAAAAACCTGAACCTACAATAATAAAAATGAAATAAACACCTAAACCTAAAAAATAATCCTAAAAATAATTAAAAATAAAACCTAAACCCTAAACTATAAAAATCCTAAACCTAAAATAAAAATAAAATAAGAGAAATAAAATAAACCTAAACCTAAACTAAAATAGACTAAACTAAAATAAATAAAACCTAAACCTAAACATAAAATAAAATAAACCTAAATTAAATAAAATAAAAGAAACTATAAATAAACCTAAATCTAAACTAAAAAATAAAGCCTAAAAATAAAACTAAAATAAAAATCTAAAACTTAAACCTAAAAAAATAAAATAAAAACCTAAACCTAAACCTATAGGTAAAAAAATAAAACCTACACAGAAAAAATAAAATAAAAATAAAACTCAACTAAAAAATAAAAATAAACCTAAACCAAAACATAAAAATTAAACTAAAATAGATAACCCAAACTAAAATAAATAAACCTAAAATAAATAAACTAAAATAAAAAAATGAAAAATAAACCTAAATATAAATAAAACATACAATAAACTAAAATAAATAAACTAATTAAACCTAAACTTACTAGTTTACTTAATTTTTTTTAAAAAAAATAAAAAATCCTAAATCCTAATCCTTAAAACCTAAACCTACAACCCTAAACCCTAAACCCTAAAAAATCCTAAACCCTAAACCCTAAACCCTAAACCTTAACTTTAAATACTAACCCTAACCCCTAAACCATAAAAGCATAAACTCATAAACCATAAACCCTAAACCCTAAACAATAAACCCTGAATACTAACCCTAAACCCCAAACATCAAACCCTAAACCTAAACCTAAAGTAATTAAATAAATTAAAAAATAAATCTAAACCCAAAACATAATAAACTTTAACCTAAACCCTAAGAATGGGCAGAACCTTGATGGTAGGAACATCACCATCAGCCAGGCTTAATCTAGATCCGCAAATGAGGTGAAGGAGGAGGCGCTATCGCAAAGGTGGTGGGGATTTATGGATATGGAGGTGTGGTCGATGGTGGCGGGGAGGTGAGGAGATTAACGCTATGGTGGTGGAGGGAGAGACAGGGATATGATGGTGGATTCCGCCGCCGAGAGGTCGGGTGATAATGGGAACTAACCAAGAACCATCGACCGATGCTGTTTATAAACTGTGTCTTTACGGTAGAGATGGTTCAAGTTATCTAGGATGCTTGATTTGCTCTATGCGTGCTCACTTTTTATCTTTATCGTCACTTTCATCTTAGAAAACTTAGAGTGTTACTTCGTTGATGAAATTAAAAAGAAGAAATATTGAATCAAAAATTATTCTCTATTAAAAAAACTAAAAACACTAAACCTAAAACCTAAACCCTAAACCCTAAACCCTAAACCTTAAACCCTAAACCCTAAACCTTAAACCCAAAAAAAAACCTTAAACTAACCTTAAACTATAAACCTTAAAAAGCTAAAAAGCTAAACCTAAACTAAATAAAACATAAAAAAATAAAAAATAAAAAAATCTAAACCAAAATAAAATGAAAATATAAAATAAAACAAAAACATTAACTACAACCTAAACTTAAACCTAAACCTAAAAAAAATAAAAAATAAAAACTAAAAACAAAACTAAAATAAAAAAATAAAAACCTAAGGTAAACTAAAAATTAAAAACCTAAAAATAAAAAACCTAAATAAAATAAAACCTTAACATAAAAAAATAAAATAAACATAAGGTAAAATAAAATAAAGACTAAATAAAAACCTAAACCTAAATAATAAACCTAAAAATAAAACCTAAAAATAAATATAAAAACAAAATCAAAACTTTAAACAAAAAAAACCTAAACCAAAAATAAAAATAAAATAAACATAAACCTAAACTAAATTAAACATAACCTAAACCTAAACTAAATAAAATAAAATAAACTTAAAATAAACCTAAGCCTAAACTAATAAATAAAACCTAAAAAAACCTAAAATAAAAACTTAAAACCTAAACCTAAAATAATAAAATAAAAACCTAAAAATAAAAAATAAAACCTAAACCTAAAAAATAAACTAAAATAAATAAAATAAAATAAATAAACTAAACTAAACCTAAACCTACCAATTTATTTAATGTTTTTTTAAAAAAAACTCTAAACCCTAAACACTAAATCTTAAACCCTAAAACTAACCCTAAACCTTAAACTCTAAAGCTACAACCCTAAACCCTTAACTTTAAACCTTAAACCCTAAACACTTAATGCTTAACTCTAAACCTTAAAACCTATACCCTAAAACAAAATAAACCTAAACCTAAACTTAAACCCTAAGAATAGGGAAAACCTTGATGGCAGAAACATCACCGTCAACCAAGCTCAATCTAGATCCGACGGTGGAGGCAAAGGTGGAGACAGTGGTTATCGCAGTGGTGGTGGGGAATCGTAAGGCTCGTGGATGAGGGTGGTGGCGGGAGGTTATGGTGGCAGGAGTAACGATGTTATAGCCTGGTGGTGGTGGAGGGAGAGATCGGGCTATGATGGTGGATCCTCACCAGAGACCGGTGGTTCTAAAAAATAAAAGAACAACATCCACCTCTTGCTTATGGAACTGTCTCTAGAGTAGAGATGGTTCTAGTTCTCTAGGGTTTTTGATTTTCTCTATGCACTTGTGTCTTAGAAAACTTGGTGTGTTACTTGGTTGATGAAATCACAAAGAAGAAATGTTGAATTAAAATTTCTTCTATCTTAAAAAATAATAATAGTAAAAACCCTAAACCCTAAACCTAAAACTTAAACCATAAACCCTAAACCCTAAACCTTAAACCCCAAAACCCTAAACCTTAAAGCCTAAACCCTAAAACCTAAACCCTAAATAATAAACCTACAACTCTAAACCTTAAAGCCTAAACCCTAAACCCTAAACCCTAAACCCTAAACTCTAACCCTAACCCTAAACCCTAAACCCTAAAATCCTAAACTCTAAACCTAACCTAAACCTAAACAAAACCTAAAACCTTAAAACCCTAAACTAAGTTAAAACCTAAACTAATCCTAAAACCATAAACTAATCAGAAACCCTAAACCCTAAAACCCTTAAACCTAAACCTAAACACTAAACCCTAAACCCTAAACCCTAAAAACCCTGAACCCTAAACCCTAAACCATAAACCCTAAACTATAAACCCTAAACCCTAAACCCTAAAAACCAAAAACCTAAACCTAAGCTAAATAAAACCTAAAAATAAAATAAATAAATAAGAAACCTAAAACTAAACCTAAAAATAAAATAAAATAAACTAAAATAAAATATATAAAAACCTAAACTAAATTAAAAAATAAAATAAACCTAAGGATAAAAAATCTAAATAAAATAAAAATTAAATGTAAAATAAACATAGAATAAACTTAAACTAAGCCTGTAATACAATAAAATAAAAACTAAATAAAAACCTAAATATAAAAAAATAAACCTAAAAATAAAACATAAAAATAAATAAAAAATAAAACCTAAACCCTAAACTAAAAAAAACCTAAACCTAAAATAAAAATAAAATAAACAAAATAAGATAAACCTAAAACTAAAATAAAATAAACTAAATTAAAATAAATAAAACCTTTATTTAAACCTAAAATAAACTAAACCTAAACCCCAAACTAAATAAAATAAATTAAACTAAAAAAAAACCTAAAGCTGAACTAAAAAATTAAAACCTAAAAATAATATTAAAATAAAAACTTAAAACCTAAAAATAAAATAAATAAAAAAACCTAAACCTAAATAAAATAAAAATATAAAATGAAATAAAAAAATATAAGCTACAACTTAAACCTAAACCTAAACCCAAAAAGAAAAAAAAACTAAACTAAAATAAAATAAATAAAAACCTAAACTAAACTAAAAAATAAAAAAACTAAATAATATAAAAATTAAACCTAAAATAAAAATGAACTAAACCTAAAATAAAATAAAAGAAAAATAAAATAAAAACCTAAACCTAAAAAATAAATCTAAAAATAAATAAAAAATAAATAGATAAAAACCCTAACCCTAAGCCCTAAATCATAAAACCCTAAACCCAAAACCCTAAACCCAAAAGAACTTTGTGGTTTTCTATTCTAAATAAATCCTATTAAACCTTGACCTAAAATAAGTTATTGGTGGACAGATGAATTTTGTTTTACCTTGGTCTATTTTGGGTGGTTTTTATGGTGGCTATTTCAATTTGTTTGGTTGGTAAATGGATTGGCTGATGTTTTACCTTGGTTAGTTTCCTATTTAATCTTGATGATAGATATAACTTGGCTAGCTCTGACTAAATTTGGTTTAATCGATGTAACTATATGGATGTTTCCTATTATCCTTTGGTAAAAGCACCATATGTGATTGTAACCCTTCTTAAGTTTGGATGCTATAACCTATAACCCATTGAGATGAATGTGACCATAGCCTATCTAAGATTTTATCATTTTAATACTGTAATCCTTATTAGATGCTTATGACCATCTTAAGTTCTTTGCCAATAGTTTAAAGGTGGTTTGTGCATCTCTTAGAAGATTTTGAGAAATCAAATTTCCATCTAATTATGTGATGTTTCTTTCTTAGTTTTTGTCTAATTTCTTCGCTTTGGTTTTCTTGTAATAAAAATTTATCTAGGCTAACCAGATCTCTATAAACAAATCTGATTTATCCCCATTAAGGACTTTGTATCCCTTTTTTGGCAAAAAATTCTCCCACTTTGATTTAAAAAAAGTGGTGGTGGGGATCTCGTGGTGTTGGAGAATATGGAGGGTGGTTGGAGTAACTGAGAGGCAGAGGAGCGAAGGTTATAGCCATGGTGATGGAGGAGGGAGATTGGGGAAATGATGGTGGATCCTGCTAACCAGAGTTAGGTGGTTTTGATCTAGAGAAACCAAAATGGTCATCATCTGCTATGGAACTCTTTCTTTATAAGATAAACACCTAGTTATCTAGGGTTTTATTTGTATGCATACTCTTATCTATGTTGTCCTAGAAAGCTTTGTGTCTTACATGGTTGATGAATTCGAAAAGAAGAAATGTTGAATCCAAATTTGTTCTCTGTTAAAAAAACCAAAAATCCTAAACCCTAAACTAAAACTTGAACCATAAACCTTAAACCTAAACATTCAACCGTAAACCTTAAGCCCTTAACCCTAAAATCCCTAAACCCTAAACCGTAAACCCTAAACCCTAAACCCTAAAATGCTAAACCCTAAACCCTAAACCCTAAAACCTAAACCCTAAACCTTAAACCCTATATCCTAATCCCTAAACCCCAAACCTTAAACCCTAATCCCTAAACCCTAAACCCTAAAAAGCAGAAAACCTAAACCTAAACTAAATAAAACATGAAATTATAATAATGAAAAAGTTTTAAACCAAATAAAATAAAAAAATAAAAAATAAATAAAAAGATAAACTGAAACCTAAACCTAAACCTAAACCTAAACCTAACTTAAAATGAACATAAAATAAAAAATAAAAACTAAACTAAAATAAAATCAATGAAAACCTAAATTAAACTAAAAAAATAAAAAACCTAAATAAAATAAAAATTAAACCTAAAATTAAAATAAAATAAACCTAAAATAAAATAAAATACAAACTAAATAAAAACCTAAACCTAAAAAATAAAGCTAAAAATAAATAAAAATAAAACATTAATCCTTAATTAAAAAAAAACCTAAACCTGAAATAAAAATAAAATAAACGTAAACTTAAAATAAATTAAATAAAACTTAAACCTTAACCTAAAATAAATAAAATAAAATAAAAAAATAAACCTAAACCTAAACTAAAAATGAAAACCTAAAAATAAATCTAAAATTAAAACCTAAAACCTAAACCTATAAAAAAACTTAAACATAAACCTAAAAATAAAAAAAATAAAACTTAAACTTAAAAAATAATGTAAAAATAAAACTAAACTAAACAAATAAACCTAAACCAAAACCTAAATCGAAAAATAAAACTGAAATAAAAAACCTAAACTAAAATAAATAAACATAACTAAATAAAAATAAAAATAAAAAATAAAATAAACCTAAATAAATAAATAAGATAAACTAAATAATCCTAAACCTACCATTTTACTTAACTTAAAAAAATAAAATAAAATAAATAAATAAATAAAAACAAACCCTAAACCCCAAACCCTAAACCATAAACCCTAAACCTACAACCATAAACCTACAAACCTAAACCCTAAAACCCTAAACCCTAAACCCGAAACCCTAAAACCAAAACCAGAAACCCTAAATCTAAACTAAATAATAAACAAAAAATGTAAACCCTAAATAAAACCCAAAATAAACTATAAACTAAAATAAACCATAAACCTAAAACCTAAAACCATAAACCCTAAACCCTAAAAACACTAAACTAAAATACTAAACTAAACCCTAAACCTTTAAAACCCTAATAAAACCATAATAAAACCATAAACCATAAACCCTAAACCCTAAAACTTAAACTTACATAATAAAATAAAAAAATATCCTAAATTAAACTGAAATATAAACCTAAAAATTAAATAAAATAGAAAATAAAAACAAAATGAAAATAAAATAAATAAAAACATAAACTAAACTAGAAAAATAAAATAAACCTAACAAAAACCTAAATTAAATATAAATAAAACCTAAACCTAAAAAATAAAAGAAAAATAATACAAAACTAAAAAATAAACATAAAGCTAAACCTAAACCAAAGAAAAATAAACTAGAATAAAAAACATAAACTAAAATAAATAAAATAAACTAAATAAAAATAAAAAATAAAATAAACTATAATAAATAAAAACTAAACTAAATAAACCTAAACATAAGCTTACTAATTTTAAATAATAAATATTAAATAACAAAACCATAACCTAAACCCTAAACCTTAACTAACCCTAAACCCTAAACACTAAACTAAACCTAAACTAATAAAAAACCCTAAACCTAAACTAAACCTAAACCTAAAACACTAAACCTAAACCTAAACCTAAACCTAAACCCCTAAACTTATGAAAACATTAAACTCTAAACCTTAAACCCTATACCCTAAACCCTAAACCATAAACTAAAACCTAAACACTAAACCTAAAACCTAAACCCTAAACCCTAAACCATAAAAACCATAAACCCTAAACACTAAACCCTAATCCATAAACCAAAATCCCTAAAACCCTAAACCCTAAAACCAAATCTTAAATAAATAAAATAAAATAAAATAAAATAAAAACTAAAACTAAAACCTAAACCTAAACCTAAACCTAAACCTAAAAATAAACTAAAATAGAAAATAAAAACTAAACTAAAATAAAATAAATAAAAACCTAAACTAAACAGGAAAATAAAATAAACCTAAAATTATAAAACCAAAATAAAATTAAAAATAAACCTAAAATAAAAATAAAAGAAGCCAAAGATAAAATAAAATAAAAACTAAATAAAAACCTAAACCTAAAAAGTAAACATAACAATAAAACCTAAAAATAAATAAAAAATAACCCCTAACCCTAAACTAAAAAAAATTTAATCCTAAAATAAATAAATAAAATAAAATAAAACTAAGCTTGTAATAAAAAAAAATAAAACCAAAACCTAAACCTAAGCCTAAACCTAAATAAAATAAAATAAAATAAAATAAACTAACAATAAACCTGCAAACTAAAACCTAAAAAATAAACCTAAAATAAAACCTAAAGCTAAACCTAGAAAAAAAATAATAACCTAAACCTAAACCTAATAATAAAAAATAAAACTTAAACCTAAAAAATAAAATAAAAATAAAACTAAACAAAAAAATAAATCTAAACCTAAACCTAAACCTAAACCTAAAAAATAAATTAAAATAAAAAACCTAAAACAAAATAAATAAACTAAACTAAATAAAAATAAAATTAAATCTAAATAAATATGAAAAATGAAATAAACTAAATAAACCTAAACCTACAAGTTTACTTAATTTAAAAAAAATAAACAATAAAAATAAAAAAAAAACCTAAACTCTGAACCCTAAAACCCTCAACCCTAAACTTTAAGTGATAAACCATAAGCCCTAAACCCTAAAACCCTAAACCCTTAAAACCCTAAACCCTAAACCCTAAACCCTAAATTTTATTAACAAAAACCTTAAACCTTAAACCTTAAATCCTAAACCCTAAACCCTAAACTAAAACCTAAACCCTAAACCCAAAACCTAAACCCTAAATCTTAAACACTAAACCCTAAACCCTAAACCCTAAACCCTAAAACCCAAAACCATAAACCATAAACCCTAAACCCTAAACCCTAAACCTAAACCTAAATAAATAAAATAAAATAAAATAAATCAAAAACCTAAATTAAAATCTAAACCTAAACCTAAACCAAGACCTAAACCTAAAAATAAAATAAAATTGAAAAAACCTAAATTAAAATAAAATAAACAAAAACATATTCTAAAAAAATAAAATAAACCTAAAAATAAGAAAACCTAATTAAAATTAAAATTAAACCTTAAATAAAATTAAAATAAACCTAAGATAAAATAAAATAAAAAATAATTAAAAACCTTAACAAAAAAAAACCTAAAAATAAAAAAAAATTAACAAACAAACCCTCCACTAAAAAAACAACACCTAAAATAAAAATAAAATAAACAAAATAAAATCAACCTAAACCTAAACTAAAATAAATAAAACCAAAACCTAAACCTAAAATAAACTAAATAAAATAAAATAAACTATAAATAAACCTAACATTAGCTAGAAAATAAAACCTAAAAATAAACCTAAAATAACAACTTAAATCCTAAACCTAGAAAACAAATTAAAAACCTAAACCTAAACATAAAAACAAAAAATAAAACCTAAACCTAAAAAATAAAATAAAAATAAAATAAAACTAAAAAATAAACCTAAACCAAACCTAAACCTAAATAATAAACTAAAATTAAAAAAAAAACTTAAACTAAAACAAATAAACTTAAAATATAAAAACTAAACTAAATAAAAATAAAATAAAGCCTAAATATAAAAAAGTAAAATAAATAAAAATAAATAGAAAATAAACTAAATAAACTTAAACCTACAAGCTTACTTAATTTTGTTTTTTTAAAGAAAATCCTAAACCCTAAACATAAATTTAAACTAAACCCTAAACACTAAACCTAAACCTAAACTAATGCTAAACCTAAATCTAACCTAACTAAACCCTAAACTAAATCATAAACCCTAAACCCTAAATACTAAAAAACTCTAAACCTTAAACCCTAAATGCTAAAACCTGAAATCCTAAACCCTAAAAAATAAATAAACTTTAAAACTAAAACCTAAACCTAAACCAACTATAAACTCTAAACTAAACTAAAAACCTCTAAACCTAAACTAAAAACCCAAACCCTAAACCTTAAACCTAAACCTAAACCATAAACCTAAACCTAAACTAAACTAAACCTAAAAAAAACTTAAAATCCTAAAACTCCTAAAACTAAACTTAAACAACTTAAACCTAACAAACTAAACCTAACTAAATTATAAACTAAAAAACTAAACTTAAACCCTAAACCTAAACCCCCTAAAACCCTAAAAACCTAACCCTACACCTTAAACCCTAAAAGAATAAACCCTAAAAATTTAAACCCTAAACCTTAATCTGACATTGCAAAAACTAAACCTCAAAACCTAAACCTAAACCTAAAGTAAATAAATATAGTAAAAAGGAAACTTAAACCTTAAAACCTAATAAACCTAAACTTAAACCAAAACCCTAAAAAGGGAATAACCTTGACGGTAGAACATCAAAACAGCTGCCTAGATTTGTGGTGGAGGCAGGCAAAGAAGCATCATAGGTGGTGGGGATATGGAGTCACGTGAAGGGAATAGTGGTTATGGAGGAAGGAGGAGTGACGAAGGTTACAACCATGATGGTGGATCCTGTTAATCGAGAGGCCGAGGTGGTTCTGATGGGAATTAGAGAAATTGAAGAATGCATGATCCGATCTGTTGCTTATCGAACGGATCTTTATAGTAGAGATTGTTCTAGTTATCTAGGGTTTTTGATTTGCCCTATTCATGCTCATCTTTTATCTATGTTATCTCTTATGTCTTAAAAAACATGGTGTGTTACCTAGTTGATGAAATCAAATAGAAGAAATGTTGAATATGAATTTATTATCTTTTAAAAAAAACCAAAAAGCTTAAACCCTAAACTAAAACCTAAATCGTAAACCCTAAAAACCCCAAACCGTAAACCCTATACCCTAAACCCTAAACCCTATACCCTAAGACCCTAAACCCTAAACCCGAAACCCTAAAGCCTAAACCTTAAACTAACCTTAAACCCTAAACCCTAAACCCTAAAAAGCTAAAAACATAAAATTAAACTAAATAAATAAAAAATAAAATAAATAAAAAAACCTTAACCAAAATGAAATAAATAAAATAAAATAAAATAAAAACCTAAATTAAAACCTAAACTTAAAATTAAAAGAAAATAAAATAAAAATAAAAACATAACTAAACAAATAAACAAAAACCTAAACAAAACTAAAAAATAAAAAACCTAAATAAAATTACAAATATACCTAAAATAAAATTAAAATAAAAATTAAATAAATAGCTTAACCGATAAAATAAACCTAAACCTTAAACAAAAAAACATAAACCTATAATAAAAATAAAAAAAACCTAAACCTAAACTAAAATAAATAAAGCCTAAACTAAAAATAAACTAAACCTAAACCTAAATGTAAACAAAATAAAATAAACTAAATTAAAAATAAAGCTAAACCCAAAGTAAAAAATAAAACCTAAAATAAAAACCTAGAACCTCAACTTAAAAAAATAAAATAAAAGCCTAAACCAAAACATAATAATAAAAAATGAAACTTAAAGCTAAAAAATAAAATAAAAATAAACTAAGCTAAAACCCTACACCTAAACCTAAAAAAATAAGCTAAAATGAAAAAAAAAACTAAAATAAATAAACCTTATAAAAAAACTAAATTAAATAAATAAAATAAACCTAAATAAAAATAATAAATAAAATATTAAAAAATACATAATAAATATACTAAATAAACTAAGTTAACCTAAACCTACCAATTTACTTAATTTTTTTAAAAAAAACCCTAAACCCAAAACTAAAAAATAAAACCTAAAAATAAACCTAAATTTAAAACCTAAAAACTAATCCTAAAAAAATAAAATAAAAACTTAAACCTAAACCTAAAAACAAAACATAAATCCTAAACCTAAAAAATAAAATAAAAATAAAACTAAACTAAAAAAATAAATCTAAACCAAAACCTAAACATAAAAAATAAACTAAAATAAAAAATCTAAACTAAAATAAATAAACTAAATTAAATAAAAATAAAGAAAATTTAAATGAAAATAAAAAATTAAAAAAACTAAAATAAATAAAAAGTAAACTAAATAAACCTAAACCTACCAATTTAATTAATTTTTTAAAAATTTAGAAATAAAAAAACCCTAAACCCTAGAACTAACCCTAATCCCTAAAATCTAAACAAAAAAAAAATCCTAAACCCTGAACCTTAAACCCTCAACCCCAAACCCTAAACTAAAACCTAAACCCTAAACCTAAAACCTAAACCCTAAACACTAAACACTAAACCTTAATCCCAAACCCTAATCCCTAAACCCTAAAACCCAAAACCATAAACCCTAAACCCTAAATCCTAAATCTTAAACCTAAATAGAAAATAAAATAAAATAAACTAAAAACATAAACTAAAACCTAAACCTAAACTAAACCTAACTAAAAAATAGAAAAATAAACTAAAATAAAATAAATAAAACCTAAACTAAACAAAAATAAAATAAACTTAAAATAAAAGACCTAAATAAAATAAAACTAAACCCAAAATAAAATAAAAAATAAAACTACTAAACATAAAACTAAATCTAAAAATAAAACCTAAAAAAAACACATAAACCCTAAAATTTTAAAAAACAAAGTAAACCTAAATTAAAAATAAAATAAAACTAAACCTAAACTAAAATAAACTGAACTAAAATAAGTAAAACCTAAACCTAAATCTAAAATAAACTAAACCCAAACCTGCACCTAAACTTAATAAAATAAAATAAAGTAAAATTAAACCTAAGCCTAAACTAAAAAATAAAACTTAAAAAAAAAACCTAAAAAAAAAACCTAAACGTAAACCTAATAATAAAAAATAAAACCTAAACCAAGAAAATAAACAGAAAAAACAAAACTAAAATAAATAAAACTAATATAAATAAACTAAACTAAATAAAAATAGAAAGTAAAATGAACTAAAATAAATATAAAATAAACTAATTAAATTAAATAATCCTAAACTTACCGGTTTACATAAATTTTTTTTTAAAAAAAAACCCTAAACGCTAAACTATAAACCCAAAACCATAAATGCCCTAAACCCTAAATCCTTAAACCTAAACCCTATCCTAAACCCTAAATCCTAAAACCACCCTAAACTATGCCCTAAATCTAAACCCTAAACTAAACCCTCCATAAACCCTAAAAACCATACCACCAACTAAAACCCTTAAATCACTCCATGGGACCCTCCCCAAACTAAACCCTCACTAAACCCCTAAGCCCTAAATCCTAAACCTGGACACTCCCTAAACTTTTATATACCCTAAACCCAACCAGGCCCTCTAAACCCTAAATCATAAACTAAACTCCACCCAAACTCTAAACCCTAAAAATCCTAAACCCTAAAACCTAAACACTACACCCTAAACCCTAACCCTAAACCTTAAACCTTAAAAGCGTAAACCTTAAAACTTTAAACCCTAAACCCTAAACCCTAATCCAACACCCTAAACCATAAACACCAAATCCTAAACCTAAACTTAAAGTAACTAAATAAATTAAAAAAAAACCTAAACCATAAAACCTAATAAACCTAAACCTAAACTTTAAGAATGCTCAGAACCTTGATGGTAGGAGCATCACCATAAATTATGCTCAGTCTAGATCTGGCGGTGAAGGCGAAGGCATAGTCGGTAGTTATCACAGTGGTGGTGGGGGATCTGGAGCTGGTGGTGGATATGGAGGTGGTGGTCGGAGTAGTGATAGTTATGGAGGTAGGAGGAGCGATGGAGGTTACAACCATAGTGGTGGAAGAGTGAGAGATCAGGGATATGTTGATATATCTAATTAATCAAGAGGCTGAGGTGGTTCTAATGGGAATTGAAGAAATTGAAGAACGACCTATCAGATTTGCTGCTTATGAAACTATGTATTTACAGTAGAAATGATTCTAGTTATCTACGTATTTTGATTTGCTCTATGCATGCTCATTGTTTATATATGTTGTCTTTTGTGTTTTATAAAACTTGGCGTGTTACTTGGTTGATGAAATCAAAAAGAAGAAATATTGAATCTGAATTTGTTCCCTTTTATAAAAAAAAAACCAAAAACCCTAAACCGTAAACCAAAACTTGAACCCTACACCTAAAGCCTAAATCGTAAACCCTAAACCCCTAAACTGTAAAAACTCAACACTAAACCCTAAACCCTGAAAAGCTAAAAACCTATACCTAAGCTAAATAAAAAACTAAAAATAAAATAAATAAAAGAACTTAGACTAAAATAAAATAAAATAAATAAAATAAAACAAAATAAAATAGAAACCTAATCCTAAACCTAAAAAAAATAAAATAAAAAAAATAAAAATGTAACTAAAATAATCTAAATAAAAACCTAAACTAAACTAAAAAATAAAAAAAAACCTAAAGAAAATAAAAATTATACCTAAAATAAAAATAAAAAAATAACAATAAAATAAAATAAAATCTACATGAACACCTAAACTTAGAAAATAAACCTAAAAATTAATAAAAAAATAAAACTTAAACCCTAAAATGAAATAAACATAAACTTATAATAAAAATAAAATAAACCTAAACTAAAATAAATAAAACCTAAACCGAAAATAAACTAAACCTAACCCTAAACCTAAACAAAATAAAATAAAAATAAACTAAAACTAAAGCTAAAAAATAAAACTTTAAAATAAAATTAAAAAAAAAATCTAAAACCTAAACTTAAAAAATAAAATAAAAACCTAAACATAAACCAAAAAATAAAATAAAAACTTAAGCCTAAAAAATGAAATAAAAATAAAACTAAACAAAAAAATGAACCTAAGCCTGAAACTAATCCTAAAAAATAAACTAAATAAAAAACCTAAAATAAAACAAATAAACCTAAAATAAATAATCTAAACTAAATAAAAATGAAATTGAACCTAAATAAAAATAAAAAATTAAACTAAAATAAATAAGAAATAATCTAATAAACTTGAACCAACCGACTTACTTAATTTTAAATAATAATAAAATAAATAAATAAATAAAACCCTAAACCCTAAATCCTAAATCCTAAACCCTAAACCCTAAACCCTAAACTCTAAACTCTAAGCCCTAAACCCTTAATCCTAAACCCTAAAACCCCAAACACTAATCCTAAACCCTATGCTGACCCTAAACCCTAAACCCCTAAACCATAAAAACACAAAACTCTAAAGCCTAAACAATAAACTTTAAACCCTAAACCCTATGAACCCTGAACCCTAAAGCCTAAATACTAAACCCTAAACCCTAAACCCTAAGCTCTAAACCCTAACCCTAAGCCCTAAACTCAAAACCCTAAACCCTAAACCCTAAACCCTAAACCCTAAACCCTAAAGCCTAACCCTAAACCCTAATCCTAAACCCTTAGCCTTAAACCCTAAACTTAAACATAAAGAAACTAAATAAATAAAAAAATAAACATAAGCCCTAAAACCTAAACTTAAACCTAAACCTATAATGGCTAACCTGAGAACATGAACATCAGGTCAATTAGCTTAGTATAGATGTCAATGGAAGGTGAGGGTGGTTATCGTAGTGGTCTGGGGGCTTGGATATGAAGGTCGGTGGTGGAGTAGGACGAGGTCGGAGGAGCCATGAGGTTACAATCATGGTGGTCGGATGGATAGATCGAGACAAGATGGTGATTGCTGTTCGAGAGGCGGTGGCTCTGTGAACAAGAAACTAAAGATCGACTGATCTGATCTGTTGCTTATGGAACTATCTAATAGTAGAGATAGTTCTAGTTATCTAGGGTTTTTGATTTACTCTATGTGTGCTCATTTTATATCTATGTCATCGCTTGTGTCTTAGAAAACTTGGTGCACTACTTGGTTGGTGAAATCAAAATGAAGAAATGTTGAATATAAATTTATTCTCTATTAAAAAACCTTAAATCCTAAACCCTAAACTAAAACCTAAACCCTAAACCTAAAACCTATACCTTAAACCCTAAACCTTAAAAACCATAAACCCTAAATACTAAACCCTAAAGCCTAAACCCTAAACTAAAACCCTAAACCCTAAACCCTAAAGCCCTAAACCATAAACTTTAAACCCAAAACCTTAAACCCTAAACCCTAAGCCCAAAAACCCTAAACCCAAAAACTTAAAACCTATAACCCTAAACCCCAAACCCTAAACCCTAAACTTAAACCTTAAAACTATAAACTAAATTATAAACCCAAAACTCAACCTAAATCAGAACTTAAACTATAAACTATAAACATATAACCTCTAAACCTAAACTCAACTTAAACTAAACTCTAAAACACTAAACTAAACTTAAACTAACCTAAATCTAAACCTTAAACCTAAACCTAATCATAAACTGAATTGTAAATCCTAAACTTAAACTTAAACCCTAAACCCTAAACCTAAACCTAAACCTAAACTAAACCTAACTTAAAAATAAACTAAACTATAAACCTAAACTCTAAAGTTAAACTAAACTAAAACCTAAAACTTAAATAAACTTAAACCTAAACTAAATAAATCTAAATATAAAACCTAAACTTAAACCTAAATCTAAACCAAAACTAAACTTAAACCTAAACTAAACTTAAACTAAAATATATAAACTTAAACCTAAACTTAAACCTAATCTAACTTAAACTAAATCAAAACTAAACTCTAAACTTAAATAAATTAAATTGAAACCTAAACCTAAACTAATTGAACTTAAACTTAAACTTAAATCTAAATCTAAACTTAAACCTTAAACTTAAACTAAATTTAAATCAACCTAAACTTAAACTTAAATAAATTTAAATAAACTAAACTTATACTCTAAATAAACCTAAAATCCTAAACTATAAATATAAACCTAAACTATAAACTTTAAATCTAAACTTAAACCTAAACCTAAACTTAAACCTAAACTAAACTCTAAAACTAAACCTAAACTAAACCTAACCTAAACTAAACTTAAATCAAATCTAAACTTAAACTTAAACCTAAACCTAAACTTAAACCTAAACTCCTAAACTTATATAAACTAAACCTAAATATAAACCTTAAACTAACTAAACCTAAACCTAAACCTAAACCTAAAACCTAAACTTAAACTAAAATTAAACCTAAACTAAAACCCTAAATCTAAACTAAACCTAAACTAAACTTAACCCTAAAGTAAACTAAACCTAAACCCTAAATCAAACCTATAAACCTAAAAACTATTGCTGCCTCATCCTGTTTGTATTTCCTTTCCTCTCATTTTAGCTGGCTACTACTGCCTATTTTTGCATGATTCTCACCAGTATTCCTTCTTGAATGATGACCACCGCCTATTTTGTGTCTTCATTATGATGTCATTTGGCATCGATGATTCCTTGAGAAAAAGACCCTATGGATACTATTAGGGCATCAATTAACCTTGCTTTGATAGCTTTGAAATCATTCAAAGTCATTCCAGTTTAGATTTCTCTCCCCAATATGCGAATTCATTTCATTAACCATCATTTATTTTTTACTATGGGTGCTTTATTTGGTTAGCCAGTGCAAATTGATCAAGAAATGATTGTGAAATCTCATCCTTCAGTGCATATAATCCTTTTTTAATTAGACATTACCAAGAAACACACCAAAGAAATTTGGTTGGGATTTGAAAATTACTGTTATATATAAAGAATTGAATTTAAAAATTTTGCTATGTTTTTTACTCATTGTAAAATCCAATCGCATTTTAATGTTTCTACATCCTTACCTAAAAAAATAAAAACTTCTATTCCAAACCCTAGGCTGATCACTATTAAATATAAAAAAGCTACTTCAAAAAAAAGGAATTTTTGAATGTTCCTAATAAGGCTATTTTACCTCTTACTTCTTCTGTGCAATTGAAAGCTTCTAATGTGAACAATAATAGTTTTTCTAAACTTTGATGATGATTCTATTTCCTCGATTCAATCCTTGCATCCTTTGTTGGCTTTTATTGATGAAAATGAAGCTTTGATTGAGAATATAAATGAGGATATTAATGTTATGCATCATTCAAATTCAATGCAATATGGCATTAATACCTCATGATAATCAAGTTGAAAACCAATTCTATTTTCCAGATTTAGATGATTTAAATTCTCATAAAGATTTGTCTAATAATTTGGATCATGAAAAGAAATGGCTTGGTGTTCACACTTGCCTCTAAATAAATATGTTTTTGCTCCCTCTCTTGCTATTCTTGATGCTCATTTGGCTTTAATAAATTCTAATATCTTGGAAGAAGGAGAACTCATTTCTAATCAAGATATTTCTCCTAAATCTATGAATTATGTTGCTAGATCCTCCTCGGATGATGATTATATGGAAAACAAAATGGTTTCCAAACTTATCATGCTAAAAAAGAAAAAAATGTTAAAAAATTCCCTCCCAAATTGTAAAGAAACACTAGATCAGCTACGACCTTCCTCTCCTCTGTTAATTAACCTTTTCTTAACCCATTTTTTTCTTTATGTTTAATTTTATTGTTTGAATGTTAGAGGGATCTACTCTCTATTCATAATCAGATTAGAAATTATTGTATACATAATATTTCTTTACTTATTTTTTTCTAGAGCCTCTTGTTCATGCTAACAAAATTAACCATGTCACTAGAATGATGATTTCAATAAATTTTTTCTAATGTCAAATAGATTGGGTGATTTTGGAATAACTTTGTAGAGGTTTCTATTCTTGATGATTTTCAACAAGTTGTCAATGCTCTCTTATGGTGATTATTGTGTTTTGGGCTTAGAACTGGAAGAAATCTTTTGGGATAATTTGAGGAATTTTGCTACTTTTATCAATAAACCTTGGTTTGTTGGTTGTCATTTCAACACTATTTTATTCACTTCTGAATGAAGTGGTTATTTCTCTTCTATGATTCATTCTATGGAAGAATTTTCTAATATAATCCTTGACTATAATTTGATTGATATTGGTTTTAAAGGTTCTTATTATACTTGAAAAAACTCTAGACTTTGACAAAGGTTAGATCGTATTCTTTTTAATACTCATTAGATTACTCAATCGCATATTACTTATGTCAATCATTTAAGTAGAACCTTATCTGATCATGCTCCTCTTTTGGTTTCTATTAAAGATAATTCTAATAGATTAAAAAATTTCTCTCCTTTTAGATTTCAGAACATATCGATTTAGCATATTGACTTTTTTTAATGTTGTGGCCAACAATTGGAAAGCTCTTTTACATCCTAATAATTCGATTATGGGGATGAATAAACTTTGGTTTAAGCTTAAAATACTTAAGCAAAATCTGAGTCGATGGAATAAGCATTATTTTAAAAACCTTTTTGCTAATATCAAAGATATGGAAAAAATGGTTTGTGATCTTGAGGTCTCTATTATGGTTGATCCTTCAAAGAATAAGGACTTGACTGAGGTAAAAGATAAACTTGTTAATTTTCAAAATATGGAAGAGACAGGCTTATTGGTGTCAAAAAGTTTCTAGTAAACATACTGCGGATGGTGACAGGAATACTAGGCATTTCCATGCTTTAGTTAATAAAAAGAGAGCTTTAAATAATATTCAAAAAATTAAAGATGGTAATGGAGAATGGATTATGGAGAATAATGATATTAAGGATTTATTAATTACTTTAGAAATATGCTTAATAAGAGTTGCTCTATGAACCAATTTCTAAATCGCACTTGATTCCTTCTATTATTACCAATGATGATAATGATTTGCTTACTATTATGCCTAATGAAGATGAAATTTTTAAAGTTCTTAATAGGATGAGCAAAGATTATGTTGCTGGTCCGGAGGGTTTCATTAAATGATTTTTTTCAAAATTGTTGGTTTATTATTAAAAAATGATTTGATTGTGGCTGTGGGTGACTTTTTAATTGTAATTATTCTCCTAGATATATTTTATCACTTCTATTATTCTCATACCTAAGAAAGATAATCTGAACTATTGGAGATTTTTTAGACCTATTAGTCTTTGCATCTTCTTCAATAAGCTGATTTCCAAAAATCTTGCCAGCAGGCTTAGTCCTTTACTTCATAAGATATCTCTATCAACCAAATTAGTTTTGTTAAAGGTAGATCTATTTCTAATAATATTTTACTCACCCAAGAATTAATTCATGACTTAGATGCTAAGACTAGAGGTGGAAACATTCTTTTCAAATTATATATTACCAAAGCTTTTGATAATATCTCTTGGGACTTGCTTTTCCATAATTTGAATTTATTTAGGTTTTTTGATAAATTTACTTTTCTTATTAATAATTGTATTAAGAATGTCTAGTTTTTTATTTTGTTTAATAGGGGATCTTTGGACTTCTTTCCTTCTTCCCAAGGCTTAAGAAAAGGGGGACCTGTATCTCTTGCTTTATTTATTATTATTGTTGAGTACTTATCTAGGAGCATCAATGACTTATTTTTAAACAATCTTAGTATGTACTACAGAACTCTTGGTGGTCTTCCTATTTCCCACTTAAGCTTTGTAAATTATTTCATTATTTTTTGCAATGCTTCTATTCAACATATCAAGAACCTCAAGATTTTTTTAAATAAATTTGGTAGAGAAAGTGGTCTTTTTATCAATGATAACCAAAGCTATTTTATTATTTCTTCAAGTATATCTAATAATAAAATCAATCAAATCTAGCATATCACTAATTTTAAACATCAACACTTACGTCTTAAGTAATTGCTCTATTTAATGGTCCAAAATGATCTCATCTTTTGATGAGTTAATTCAAAAACTTTAAATAAAATTTTGTTTGAATTCCATTTACTTTCCTTTGGTGGCGCTCACTATTCTTAAAAGCACTATCAATTTTATGCCCTTTATTTGATTCAAACTATTATTCCCACTAATTCTACTCTTATCAAAATTGATTGCTTGTTTAAATTTTTTTGGGGATCCACAATTAAAAGAATGCATTAAACATCCCGCATAAATGTTGTGGTCCTTTGGGTGAAGGTGGTCTTGGTTGCAAACCTATTCATAGCTATGACCCTTCTCTCATATGCTGTGGAATTTTAGAAAGAATGATAGCCTTTGGGCTAATTTTATGATGGAAAAATATTCCCAAGGTAAACACCCTTATATGCTTATAAAGTTGGTGACTCTCCGTTTGGAAAATACTTTGCTCCATTAAATGGGTTGTTGAATCTTTAATATCTTGGGTGACCCTCTTATCTGCTTAATATCTTCTTTATTTGGCAATACATCTATTCATTCTCTTTATCTATACACTCTACTGCTATCAAAGTAAATTTTTTGGCTTAATAACAATTGGAATGAAAATAAACATGAGAACTACATTCTATTTTTATTTTTTGCAACGCCATCTTTTCTAATAAACTTGACCAAATTCTTTTCAAGCCCTCTTACAATGGCGATTTTGTTCTTAAATAGGTTTGGAATTTTATTAGAAATAAACAAAACCCCTCTAATATTTTCATTAAACTTTGGAACAATATCATTCCCATTTCTTATTCTATTTTAGGTTGGAGGATTTTGAATAACTTCATTCTTGTAGATTCCATTCTCTAGCTTAAATTGTTTTATTTACCTTCCAAGTGCTATTGTTGCTTTCATATTGAAAATGTTAATCATGTTTTTGTCAATCGTGATATTGCTTCCAAACTTTGGATATGGTATGATGATTTATTTAACACTAACTATTTTTAGGTCTCTCTTTTCGTTATATCAACTTCTTGAAGTTTGTTTCCATAAAAGTGTGAAAGGTCATATTAAAGTTTTATCTGTCATTACCCTTATTTGGTTCATTTGGATGGATTGAAATGATGCTAAATATCAAGGCATCCCTATGAACCATAGAAGGATCCTTGCTATAACCCTAAACCCTAAACCCTAAACCTAAACCCTAAACCCTAAAATCTTAAACACTAAAACCCAAAAACAATAAACACCAAAAACCCTAAACCCTAAAACCCTAAACCTAAACCTAAAAAAAAAATAAAAAAACATAAACTTAAAAAATAAAATAAATAAAAACTAAACTAAAAAATAAATCTAAACCAAAAAATAAACTAAAAAAACCTAAACTAAAATAAATAAACTAAACTAAAATAATAATAATAAACCTAAAGAAAATAAAAAATAAAATAAACTAAATAAAAAATAAACTAAATATACCTAAACCTTTACTTAATTTAAATAAAATAATATTAAATAAAAAACACTAAACCCTAAACCCTAAACACTAAACTATAACCTAAACCCTAAACACCTAAACCCTACCCTAAACCCTAAACCCTAAACCCTAAATCAGAACCCTAAACTAAACCCTAAGCCTAACCCTAACTCCTAACTTAAACCCTAAACCCTAAACCTAAACCTAAACCTAAACACTAACCTAAACTTAAACTTAAACCTAAACCTAAACCCTAAACCCTAAACTTAAATCTAAACCTTACCCTAAACCCTAAAACCCTAAACTAACCTTAAACCTAAGCTAACCTTAAACCCTAAACCTAAACCTTAAAATTAAACCTAAAGCCAAACTAAAACCTTATACCCTAAACTAAAACCTTAAACTAAACTTAACTCTAAATCATAAACCTTAAAACCTTAAACCTTAAAACCCTAAACCCTAAACCAGAAACCCTATACCCTATACCCTAAACCCAACCCTAAACCTTAAACCCTAAACCCTAAAACCTAAATCCTAAACCTAAACCCTAAATAAATCCTAAAAACCCTAAACCCAAAACCCTAAACCCTAAACCCTAAAACCACAAATCATAAACCCTAAACTTTAAACCCTAAAAATTTAAAAACTTAAACATAAACTAAATAAAACCTAAAAATAAAATAAATAAAAAACTTCAATGTAAATAAAATAAAAACCTAAACTAAAACCTAAACCTAAACTTAAAATTAAACTTAAACCTAAAAATAATAAAAAATAAAAACTAAACTAAAATAAAATAAATAAAATCCTAAACTAAACTAAAAAGTAAAATAAACCTAAAAATAAATTAAAAAACAAAATAAAATAAAACTAAACCTAAAATAAGCATTAATTAAACCTAAAATAAAATAAAATAAAAATTGAATAAACACTTAAACCTAAAAAATAAACCTAAAAGTAAATAAAAAATAAAACCTAAACCCTAAATTAAAAAAAGACCTAAACCTAAAAAAATAAAAAAAAATTAAATAAACCTAAACTAAACTACAATAAATAAAGCATAAACCTAAACTTAAAATAAACTAAACCTAAACCTAAACTTAAACTAAATTAAATGAAATAAACTAAAAATATAAAACCTAAAAATAAACCTAAAATAAAAACCCAAAACCTAACCTAAAAAAATATAATAAAAAACTAAACCTAAACCTATAAATAAAAAATAAAACCTAAACATAAAAAATAAAATAAAAATAAAACTATACTCAAAAATAAACCTAAACCTAAACCTTAAAAATAAACTAAAATAAAAAACCTAAACTAAAATAAATAAACCTAAAATAAAAAAAAAAAATAAACTAAAATAAAAATAAAATACCTAAAATAAAAATAAAATAAACTAAAATAAATAAAAAATAAGCTAAATAAACCTAAACCTACTCATTTACTTAATTTAGAAAAAAAAATAAATAAATAAATAAAAACCCTAAACCCTAAACCCTAAAACCCTAAACCCTAAACCCTAAACCCTACCTAAACCCTAAACACTAAACCCTAAACCCTAAAACCCTAAACCCTAAACCGTAAACCCTAAACTAACCCTAAAACCTAAGCTATCCCTAAACCCTAAACCCTAAAAAAACCCTAAACCCTAAAGCCTAAACACTAAAGCCTAATCTATAAACCCTAAACCCTAAACCCTAACCCTACTAACCTAGAGGGATATGATGGTGGATATGGAGGTGGTGGTTGGGGAGACAGAATGGAGGTGGGGATCTGGGCAGTCATGGATCTGAGGTGCCGGTGGATATGGAGGTGGTGGTTATGGAGCGTGGAGCGAGGAGGTTACATCCATGGTGGTGGAGGGATGATCATGGATATGATGGTAGATCCCGCTACGAGAGTGAGGGTGGTTTCGATGGGAACTAAAGAAAATGAAGAACATCCGATTTGTCGCTTATGGAACTAAGAGATTCTATTTATCTGGTTTTGATTTAATGCGTTTTCATTTATTATGTTGTCGCTTGTATCTCAGAAAACTTGGTCTACTACTTTGTTGATGAATTCAAAAATAAGAAATATTGAATAAGAATTTGTTCTTTATTAAAAAAAAATCTTAAACCCTAAACCCTAAATTAAAATGTAAACCCTAGAACTTAAACCCTAAAAATCCTAAAAACCCTAAAACCCTGAACCATAAAACTCTAATCCCTAAACCCAAAATTATAAACTCTAAACCCTAAACCTTAAACTAACATAAACCCTAAAGCCTAACCTAACCTAAACCCTAAACCCTAAATCCTAAACACTAAACCCTAAACCCTAAACTAAAAAATTGTAAACCCAAAACCTAAACTCTAAACTAAACTATAAACCCTAAAACCAAACTTAAACCCTAAACCCTAAACCCTAAACCCTAAACACTAAACTAAACCCTAAACTAAACCCTAAACCCTAAACCCTAATAAACCTAAACCTAAACCCCAAAGCCTAAACCCTAAACCCTAAACTAACCCTAAACCCTAAAGCCTAAACACTAAACCCCAAATCCTAAAAACCTAAAAACATAAACCTAAACTAAATAAAACTTATAAATAAAATAAATAAGAAAACCTAAATATAATAACAAAAATAAAATAAAATAAAAACCTAAACCTAAACCTAAAAATAAAAAATAAAATAAAATTAAAATAAAATAAATAAAAACCTAAACTAAACTAAAAAATAAAATAAACCTAAAAATAAATAAATAAAATAAAACTAAACCTAAAATAAAATAAAATAAAACTAAATAAAATATAAACTAAAAAATAAACCTAAAATAAATAAAAATAAAACCTAAACCCTAAACTAAAAAAAAACTTAAGCTAAAATAAATAAAACAAAATAAAATAAAACTAAACTAAAATAAATAAAACTTAAAAACCTAAACCTAAAATAAACTAAACTTAAACCTAAACCTAAACTAAAAAAATAAAAAAAAAAACTAAAAATAAACTTAACCTAAACCTAAACCTAAACTAAAAAATAAAACCTAAAAATAAACCAATAATAAAAACCTAGAATGTAAACCTAAAAAAATATAATAAAAATTGAAACCTAAACCTAAAAAATAAAATAAAAATAAAAATAAACTAAAATAAATAAACCAAAAATAAATAAATATAAAATAAATAAATCTAAAATAAATAAACTAAACTATGTAAAAAATAATAAAAATAAACCTAAATAAAAATAAATAATAAAATAAACTAAAATAAATAAAAAAATAAACTGAATAAAATAAATAAAAATAAACAGACCAACTTACTTAATTTAAGAAAAAATAAATAAATAAACCCTAAACCTAAAGAACCCTAAACCCTAAAACTCTAAAACTAAACCCCAAAGCTGCTAAACCTAAACCCTAAAAACCCTAAACCTAAACCTAAACCCTAAACTCTAAATCCTAAACCTATAACCCTAAACTTAAACCCTAAACACTAAACCTAACCTAAAAAAACCATAATCTAAACTTAAATCTACTAACTAAACTAACCCTAAACCTAAACTTAAACTTAAAAACCCATCCTACTAAATTAAACTCTAAACCTAAATTAAACTTTAAACTAATTAAACTAAAACCTAAACTAAATTAACCTTAAACTAAACTCTAAACTTAAAACCTAAACTTAACCTAAACTTAAACCTAAAATTTAAACTCCTAAACCTAAATTTAAACCTAAAACTAAACCTAATTTAAACTCTAACTAAAAAACTTAAAACCTAAACTTAAACCCTAAACTACTTAAACTCTAAACTTAAACTTAAACTTAAACCTAAACTAAAACTTAAACCTAAACTCTAAACTTAACCTAAACTTAAACCCTAAACTCCTAACCTAAACCTTGTTAACCTAATCCCTAAACACTAAAGTTAAACCCTAAACCTAAACCCTAAACCCTAAACCTAACTAAATATTAAACCCAAAAATAACCCTAAAACACTAAACCCTAAGACCTAAACCTTAAACTCTAACCCCTAAACCCCTAAAACCAAAACCTAAAGTAACTAAATAAATAAAAATAAACCTAAACCCTAAAAGCTAATAAGCCTAAACTAAACACTAAGAATGAGCAAACCTTATGAGAACATCATCAACAAATCTAGATCTAAGGGGGGATCATCATGGGGGGGATGTGGAGGTAAGTGGATATGGAATGGAGGTGATGAGAGGTTAGTGACATCATGGTGGTGGAGAAGAGATCAATGATGGATATGAGATCCGCTACTTGAGGGTGGTTCTGATGGAACTATAGAAACTGAAGAATGACCAATCCGATCTGCTACTTATGGAATTGTATCTTTACAGTAGAGATGGTTCTAGTAATCTAGAGTTTTATTTTGCTCTATGCATGCTCATCTTTTATCTATGTCATCGCTTGTGTCTTAAAAAACTTGGTCGGCTACTTGGTTGATGAAATCAAAAAGAGGAAATGTTGAATCTGAATTTGTTCTATGTTAAAAAAACTATAAACCCTAAACTAAAACATAAACCCTTAACCTAATACCTAAACTCTAAACCCTAAACCCTAAACTAAAACATAAACCCTTAACCAAATACCTAAACTATAAACCCTAAACTCTAAGGCCTAAACCCTAAACCCTAAACTGAAACAAAAACCCTAAACCTAAAACCTAAACCCTAAACCCTAAATAATAAAGAAATTGTAAACCCTAAACTCTAAAACCCTAAACCTTAAACCCTAAACCTAAAGCTAAAACCCTAAACACTAAACCTTAAACCCTAAATCCCAAAACCTAAACCCTAAACTAAACCCTAAACCCTAAACCCCAAACCCAAAATCCCTAAACTCAAAACCCAAACCTAAACTAACCCTAAACCCTAAAACCCTAAACCCTAAAAAACCTAAACCTAAACTAAAAATAAAAAAAGTAAAATAAATAAAAACTAAAATAAAATAAAATAATTAAATAAAATAAAACTAAAATAAAACCTAAACCTAAACCTAAACTAAAACCTAATAATTAAATAAATGAAAATAAAATAAATAAAACCTAAACTAAACTAAAATAAAATAAACCTAAAAATAAAAAAACCAAAATAAAATAAAACTAAACATAAAATAAAATAAAATAAACAAAAAATAAAATAAAACCTAAACCTAAATCTAAAATTAAAATAAAATCTAAAAAATAAATATAAAAAATAAAATAAACCTAAACCTAAACCTAAAAACCTAAAAAAAGAAAATAAAAACCTAAAATAAATAAACTAAACTAAATAAAATAAAAATAAACCTAAAATAAATAAAAATAAAAAATAACTAAATATAAATTTACTAATTTACTTAATTTAAAAAAATTAAGAAAAAAAACCTTAAACCCAAAACCCTAAACCCTAAAACTCTAAACCCTAAATCCTAAATTCAAAACTAAAACCCCTAAACCTAAACCTTAAACCTAAATGCTAAACCCTAAACTTACAACCTAAACCTAATAAAACCTACAACCCTAAACCCTAAACTCAAACCCCTAAACTTAAACCTAAACTTTGAACCCTAAAACTATAAACTCTAAACCTAAACCTTAAACCCTAAACTAAACTATAAACCCTAAATCATAAACCCTAAATCCTAAACCATAAAACCTAAATAGCAAACCCTAAACCTTAAAACCCTAAACCCTAAACTATCCCTAAACCTTAAACTAACCCTAAACCATAAACCATAAAAACCCTAAACCTTAAAGCTTAAACCATAAACCCTAACCTTTAACCCTAAACTCTAACCTTAAACCCTAAACCCTAAACCCTAAACTCAAAACCTTAAACCCTAATTCACAATCATTCTAATTTGGATTTCTCACCCTAATATGTGAATTCATTTCATTAACAATCAATTCAATTTCATTGTGGGTGCTTTATTTAGTCGGTCATTGCAAATTGATCAAAATAAGTCTCATCCTTCGCTAGAATCTTTATTGAATTGGACATTACCATGAAACACCCCAAAGAAATGTAGTTAGGATCTTAAAATTATTGTTACATGCAAAGAATTAAAGTTGAAAATTTTCATCTTTTTTTCTCATTGCAAAATCCACTAGCATGATAATTCTGAATGTTTCATTCTTCATCCTCACCTAAAAAAGAAAATCTCTATTAAGGAAACTTTTGCTATAACCCTAGGCCAACACTATTAAATATAAAAAAAACTACTTTGGAAAAAAAATGATTCTTTGAATGTTCCTAATAAGGTCGATTTACTCATTTCTTCTGAGAAGGCTTCTAATGTGAACAATAATAACTTTTCTAAACTTTGAATCAGATTTGTTTCCTCCAATTTGATCCTTGCATCCTTGCGGCTTTGATAGATAAAAATGAAGCTTTAATGGAGAAATGAGGAATTTAATATTATGCATCATTCCAATTCATTGGAGAATATGGATTTAATACCTCATGATAATCAAGTTGATAAAATTGATTCGATGTTCCAAATTTAGGATGATTTTGCTTCTCAAAAAGATTTTCTTTTCTCTAATAATTTGGCTAATGTTGAGGAAGGGTTTGGTGTTCCCACTTGCTTTTTTAATAAATCAATTTTTGCTCCCTCCCTTGCTATTTCCAAAGCTCATTTATCTTTAATAAATTATATTATCTTGGAAGAAGAAGAATTCACTTCATCAAGATTTCTCCTAAATGTGACTAATGTTGCTAAATCCTTTTGGATGATGCTTCAAAGGGCAAAGAAAATGGCCTCCAAACTTTCTATTCAAAAAGAAAAAAATGTTAAAATTCTCCTACCAAATTGCTAAGAAACACTAGAGCTATTGTGGCCTCCCTCTCTCTCTCAATTAACTTTTATTCTCCTTTATTTTATTTATGTTTAATTTAGTTTTGAATGTTAGAGGGATTTGTACCTCTCTATTTGTAACCATATTAGAAATCTTATTGTATCCATAATATTTTTTACTTATTATTCTTGAGCCACTTATTCATGCTAATAAAATTAACCAAGTTGCTAGAATGATTGGTTTCAATAAATTTTCTCTAATGTTAGCAATAAGATTTGGTGTTTTTGGATTAACTTTGTAGATGTTTCTATTCTTGATGATTTTTATCAAGTTGTCAATGCTCAAATCTCTTGTTGTGATTATTGTGTTTTGGGCTCTTTTGTATATGCATCTTGTAATAGATATGGTAGAAATCTTCTTTGGGATAACTTGACTAATTTTGCCACCTTTGTGAATAAACCTTGGTTTGTTTGTGGTGATTTCAATAGTATTTTGTTATCTTCTAAATGATGTGGTTGTTGCTCTCATAATATTCATTCCATGGAAGATTTTTCCAATATGATCCTTGATTGTAATTTGAATAATATTGGCTTTAAGGGTTCTAATTATACTTGGCAAAACTTTAGACTTTGGCAAAGGCTGGATCAGACTATTTTTAATACTCATTGGATCACTCAATGGCCTATTACTTCTATAGATCATTTATGAAAAACCTTGTCATATCATGCTCCTCTTTTGGTTTATATTAAAAATAATTCTAATAGATTAAAGAATTTCTCTCCTTTCTTTCAACATGTGGATTCAAAGATATTAATGTTGACCTCACTTTGGAGTGAGTTTTCAACCTCCTCTTCTTAGACCTAGTGATCTTCTAGACACTAAGACTTCCTTAGTCATAAGACACTTCTAGTTATTAGATGAACACTTAACCTATACCTAGAGACTTAGAAGGGTTTAATCATGGGATTAGGCTATGCCTTGGGATTAAGGAGACTCACCCACTCTATAGCCTAAATTTGACCTATGTTCACCTTCTCAAACCAAACCTCAAATTCAATTCAAATATTCCAAATCCAAATCTAAATCAAATGATTGAAGCCCATGATGATCCAAAATCAAAATCCTTCCTAAGCCCTATGATTTATCTTATGGACCTTTAGCCAAATCCAAATCAATCCAAATTCAATTGATTTTCTTAAAGATAAATTCAACCCTTCAATCAATTTATCAAATTCAAACTCAAACTCAACTTCAAATCATGATCCAAACCTAAATCCAAATAAAATCAAATCCAAATCCAAACCCTTAAGCCAATTTCATGGACTTAGCCAAGTTCTACCTAAAATCAATCAATCCTTCAATCCTAATTCTAAGTTCTAAAATCATAATAAAATAAATCAAAATTCATATTAGAATTCAAAATCAAATGCAATTTTAGTCAAGTTTAAGCCTAAATTAAATTAAATCATGATTTGAATGTTAAGTCACTAATATATATAAAAAGAAAATGATAATAACAAATAAAAAATTATAATTTAACATACACAATCCATTTTAAATCTAAAATGAACTATAAAGAGAGAGAGAGAGAGAGAGAGAGAGAGAGAGAGAGAGAGAGAGAGAGAGAGAGAGATTAAACCAATTCTAAACTTCAAATGAAATTTATTTAGAATTAAATCAAAATAAAAACTAAAAAAATGTTATATATATAATATATTAATCATTAAATTAAAATAATTAATTTATCAAATTATGAATCCATATTATCAATAATTATTAATCATAATTAAAATTATCTTATTTTATACATTGAACTTATAAATTATCATTCAATTATTTACTAAAGTTATTAAAATTATCTAAAACTTTTAAAATCATTTATTTTAAAAAAAATCAAGTTTCACCAAATTTTAAAAAAAAAGTGAAAAAGACAACTATTAAATGACCTACGCCTTGCTAGTTTATTTGATCCTAACAATGCGTAAAAAATTGTAAAAAAAGAAAGGAATAATAGGAGGGAATGTTGGAGAAGTTGAGGCATGTAGGACAAAGTTGACATCTCTCTCTCTCTCTCTCTCTCTCTCTCTCTCGACGAGTAGAAGACATGACACACTAAAAAAAATGAGGCCCCATCTTTTTTTTCATCTCCCTTTAGCCAAGAGATTCGAAGCCCTCTCATTCCTGCTTCACTTAAGAGCTCCTCTCCCATCCCATCCAGCCCTAAAAAAATAAAAAAAATCTCTTTGAGCACCTCTCCTCTGTTGAATGCAAAGCTGAAAATGAACTTTCCCTCACGTCCATCTCTTCCTCTCAACCAAGCGAGGCCTAGCTGACCCAAGATGCATCCATGCCTCCCTCTTCCTCCAACAGTTGACCTCTCTTCCCTCACTTGCTCCAAAATTGAGACACACAGTAGCATGCAACAGGTAGCTCATGAGACTTCCTTGATCCCAATTAGCCCCCATTAATATGGCTACCTACAAAAAGCACATGAGACATCCTATGAATTTTTTATTGATCGATTGAACTGTGCCACTCGCATAGCAGGCTACCAGTAAACTCTCCCTCTATGCCACCATACTCTTTCATAAAGACCATGACTTTCTAGACCCAAGAGTCAGTCTCATTCTTCATTGCTTCTCCCATTGCATCACTAGTGGGAGAAGAACCCCTTCGAAGGTATCCAACAGATAGTTCTCTAGATTCAGTGTGAAGAGAGAATCCCTACCTAAAATTGTCAAGGTCAGTTATCTGGTCCTCCACGTGCCCACTGTTGAGGTCTCCTTGGAGGAGATCGGATCGAAGAAGATCTAAAGGATCATAGATGGCATGATTGCTATCATGCTGAAGGCCCCTGTCATCAGCCTTACTGCTCCATAAACTATTATTCCTTTAAGGGAAATGAGCTGAGTGGACATGGAATAGGTGTAAGTATTGATGAAGAATAGTATGTTATGGATTTAATTGCCCTGAAAGCCATCCTCAATGATCACAAAAAATTTCAAATCAAAGGCAATCGTGGGCCAAGAGGGTTCTTTAATGATCCATAGTGGTATGCTAGCTTCTAAGCTTTTGAACTATTATTTTCAATGCCCTAACACATCATATATATAATCTGGGTGGAGATTATTATTCTTGAAGAAATAAAGGAATACATTAGCTACACTCTTAAGAGTGAAATTGAAGCTCAAGACCATCGATCTTTTGATCTGCTGGTAAAAATTAATCCAAAGCTTTAGAAGAAGGGAAGCAAAATAACTTTGTTCTTTGAAAGATGTTTGAGCATTGGTGGATTTAGAGCTATGGTAGAGTGGAATCTATAGGTGAAGATCACAGGTCACGATCATTTTGGTCAACCTATCAAAATTATTGCTTCTGGATGGATGGCTCGCATATTATAACATGAGTTTGATCATTTGAATGAGACTATATATGTGGATAAGATTATTCTAAGAACATTCAAAAAAGTCAAGAATCTGGATTTTCCTATTCTAATAAGATGCCCAAAGATAAGTGTCTATGAGCAAATGAGAAGGAATCAAACATAATAGTAAAGAAAAAGAATGCTAGCTGAAGTATTGATTCAACCTAACAGACAACTCAATAGGGCTTTATTTCTTCCAAATGAAGCCACCTCTTGGTTAGAATCCACCGGACATTAGCTCCAGTGATGTATAATTCTAAAATGCTTAGAAAGCCTTAGGGATCTCATGTTTGATGTGTTGAATGTGAGTGTCATTAGGATCCAACCTTTAGAGCCCATACACTTTACTTTTTAATCCTTTCGGTGAGAGTTTAGAGACTAAAGTAAGACTATTCATTTTATGTGTTTGAAGTGAATATTTTTGATTATACTGAATGGCATAATGATTTGATTCCACCTATCAAGCCATGAACTCATGGGTCATTTGATCTTTGATCAAATGATCATGATTAATCCAATAATTTATTTGTTATTAAATTCAATTCAAAAAAGGTGTTAATTTTACAAAAAAAGAAAGAAATAATATGTGATCAAACAAAATCCCAAAAATGTACAAAATAAATTATTATAAATTTAAGTAGAACTTAGTATAAAATAACTAATCCAATAACATTATAAATATTATAATCAAATATAAAAAAGTTGTTTGAACATAATTTATAAAAGTCAATTATAAAATCAACTCAATCTCTAATTGTTATATGTTGATCTTAAAAGTCAAAAAATAAAAATTTAGTTATGAGACATATCAATTGTATAAATTAACTATTAATTACAATTGACTAAGCTTTATTTGATTAGTTATTCATATAAAATATTTGAGGAAAACTATTAGGACTTCTTTCCTAATTGTTTCCTCTGATTTATTTCATTAAGAGAGGGGATTTATTGAATAGGATTGGGACCTCTTTCCAAACCCATTCCAAAAATCCAATTCATATGGAGGATAATTAATCAATTTGTAAAATTAAGTAAGAGAACTTGACTAATTAACTAATGATTTAATTAATCAAATTTAAATTACAATCATATCTGATCTACATTAATTAATTCATGGGTAGATCTTTACATATTTAATAGCCTAAAGAAAGTTAATGAAATTATAATTTACCCATATGTGTTGGAAAATCATAAAAGTAATTAATTAAGTTTGTCAATCTAATTAATCAATAATTGTGAGTTAATTGCATTAGACTTTCATTTTGGATCATTGCAAGTTATTTTTTGATGCATATCATGTTGGCTCATAATTATTTAATGAATTACTTTAGTAACATATAAGGTTTAATTAATGAATTTTATGCATACAACCTAATTAATCTATAAAATCCATTCTAATTTCATTTATTAAACTAAATCAATTCACAAATATGGGAATGTGTTAGATCAAAAAACTTTTCTTCATTTCATTAAATCAAATTGAAACATAAAATTTAAAAGTGACATAAGAAACTTTTGTTTCAAATTTTTATTTATATGATTATCTTTATGAATTAATTTAATTGAACAAAATCATGTGTTTATGCTTAGTTATTCTTGTCCAATCATATTAAATGTTCTATGTCATTTGATTCATTCATTAATCTTTGCAAAATTAACTAAATTAAATGGTTCCCTTTATGTCTTTGCATGTGTTGATTTAATTTAATATAATGCTTATCACTATTAAATCAAAGCTATTTTAAAAGTTTATAAGTCAACTATAACATTTAAAGTGATAAATGCTTATAAATATTTATAAGCTTATGTCATGGCTAACATGTAGATGGAGTTCTCTTTAGTATATATTTGCATAAAAGTTTGAATCAAGTGTATAGTACATTTGAAAAGGAACATTTGTTTGAATTCATTCAATGTATTTCAAATGTTAAATTTAGAAGAACTTTAGCTCACATATATAAATAATTCAATTGAAAGAAATATAACTTTTGCATGATTTTCCATTCTCATAGTCACTTGTACATTCATGTGTATTCATGAATAATATATCTAGCCTAAACATTGGATGCTTTTAAGTAGCCCCAAGGAGGTCTTACCTCACTATTTAACAATGGTGAAGTATCTACTTCAAACTTTATACACTTGTATGTGCATTTAGCTATGAATGCAAATCTTTTAACTTTAGCTCACATGTATAAATAATTCAACTAAAAGAACAACTTTGCATTTTTCCATTCTTGTGGCCACTTGTACAATCATCTGTATTCAAGAATAGTTGGTATATCTAGTTGACATAGGGATGCATGGCTTTAAGTAGCCCTAGGAGGACTTTATAACTTTAATAATTGATAAGTATCTTAAAACTTATACACTTGTATGCATTTCTAAATTAATGAATGAAAATCTATTTTTCAACTTTAGCTCACATGTATAAGTAATTCAATTGAAAGAAATACAACTTTAATGTAATTTTGCAATTAGGAATTAGGATTAGTGCTATGGGGGATAAAGATGAGCATTGGCTAGAAGGCTTTGTCCTGGGAGGCCATGTGATGCCTTTGAAGTGGAGCAAATTAAATCAAAGGAAAGAAATGAAGACTTGAAGAAAGAAGAATGAAGACCCCCATAACATTCATTCATTATAAATTATAATTATTATTTTGTAATTTTGGGTTGTATAAAGGTAGAGCTCGGCTACACATCTTTTCTTTTCAGGTTGTACAGCGGTACCCGACCATATCGGGCTTTTATTCTTTCATGATAGTTATAGAAATTGGTTCATGATTTTCTTAGGATGTGTACTAGAAATGCAATGCTTTTCTTAATTTCTTAAATGATTGATGTTTGAATGTGTGGCTTGGATGTGATTAGGCTCTTAGAGAAAAATAAATCTTTTATCCAACTACAACACATAACTACAGTTTTAAATAATTCCTAACCTCACATAAAACCTAGGCATTAAATCAAGATAATTAAAAGTTTTAGAAACCCCTTAACTGAATGTTGTATGTCTCAAATCATGTATCCATATTGCTTTACTCTTACTAAGAGAGGGTTTCCATCCTTGCATGATAGGGGAAGGCTTGACCTTTGAGGGATCCCCTATGATGGAAAACACCAATTTCTCATTTATTTTTCCAATAATCTAACTTCATCATGCATATAGACATACCAAATCCCAAAACCTTTGTCAAAATGAAGTTTCCAAAATCAAAAAAATTTGAAAAGATTTGCATTTGTAGATTATGTCATTACTCATACCACTCATGCTCTAGTCTCTTAGGGAGTGGGTTTAAGGACTTTTGTCTCTTTCTAAATTAATAACATCCCAACTATCTTTCAAATGCATAAGCTTGCCTACATGGTTTTAAAATCATAGGAGGAGTTAGTTGGCGGCCACTCTAGGCGGTTATAAGCCTAGTAGTCGACTGGTTTATTCTCTTTTGTAGAGGTAAACCTTATGCCCATTTTTTCTTAAACGTAGGTGGTTCATTGGCTCATGCCAAAGCTCCCTAGATATAGGGTCTGAGGTTGCTATTTCCTTCAAGCTACTAACATAAATCCTCAACTCTTAGGCATTTCCACAACTTTGTGTTGTTGGATTATAAGTCCTAGCTTTCTAATAAAATGTTAACTTCAATAAAATTAATCTCTTCAACTCCAAATATATAAAATCCAACCATAGGATAGATTGGAATGCTCGCTAGGCTTCCTAGTATCATGAGCATTTCTTACTCATTCCCTTTGGCTTCAATAATAAGTCTTCTCCTTGAACAATCCATTTAATTTTTAATACAAACAATCCTTTCATAGTCTAGTCTTCAAATCTTTGGAGACCTTAATTTTTACTTTAATTGAGAGTATTCCTAAGGAATTCACATTCCTTAGGATGTAATTAACTATGGAGTCTTGCCTCCATAGGGAACTTAATAAACCTGACTTAAAATAAACCCTACTTTACTTTTCTATGTAAAGTAGGAGAAATATCTCTCATATATTCGAAAACCCATCATGCCTTAGGAGTCCTTAATAGGTGATTAGGTCTATTATAGGGTGATGATTTCTATCTATAGAGATAGTGTATCATTCTTTAATTTCATACTAGATCACTTCAATAAGTACCCCGTAAGATCTGTGTGGTGTCCCGCATCTCAAAAATAAACACCATCATTAATTTTTTAATGTTGTTGCTAATAATTAAAAAGCTTCTTTTCATCCAGATAATTCTATTATGGGTACGAATAGTATCTGGTTTAAACTAAAATGACTTAAACAAAATTTGGTTTGGTAGAACAAGAATTATTTTAAAATTTTTTTGCTAATATGAAGGATATGGAAAATTTTATTTATGATCTTGAAGTTTATATTATGAAGAAATCTTCCAAGTTTATGGATTTCAATGAGGTGAAGGATAAACTTGTTAATTTTCAAAATATGGATGAAACTTATTAGCATCAAAAAGCTGCTAGTAAACATATTACGATGGATAGGAAGACTAGGTATTTACATGCTTTAGTTAATAAAAAGAGAGCTTTAAAACATATTTATAAAATTAAAAATTATAATGGAGAATGGATTACAAAGAATAATCATGTTAAGGATTCAGTTATGAATTATTTTTGAAAAATGCTTAATAAGAGTTGCTCTTATGAAGGTATTTCTAAATCGTACTTTATTCCATCTATTATTACTAATGATGACAATGCTTTGCTTACAATTTTTCCCAATGAAGTTGAAAATTTTAAAGTTCTTAATACCATGAAGATATATTCTGTTGCTGGATTGGAGGGTTTCACTAGTCAATTTTTTTAAAAAATGATTTGATTGATGTTGTGGTTGATTTCTTTAATGGTAATCCTTTTCCTAGATTTTTTTAGCACTTCTATTATTCTCATACCTAAGAAAAATAATCCTGACTATTGGACTGAGTTTATACCTATCAGTCTTTGCACCTTCTTCAATAAGCTAATTTCCAAAATTATTGCCAATAGGCTTAGTCCTCTTCTTCATAAGATCTCTCTCAACCAAACTAGTTTTGCTAGAGGTAAATCTATTTCTTATAATATTTTACTTGCCCAAGAATTAATTCATGATTTAAATGCTAGGAATAGTGGAGGAAACATTCTTTTCAAATTAGATATTACCAAAGCTTTTGATAATATCTCTTGGGATTTCCTTTTTCACATTATGAATTTATTTGAGTTTTCTAATAAATTTATTTTTCCTATTAAAAATTGTATTAATAATGCCCAATCTTCTATTTTTCTTAATGGGGAAGCTTTGGGTTTCTTTCCTTCCTCCCATGGCTTAAGATACGGGGATCCTTTATTTTCTACTTTATTTATCATTATTGTTGAATACTTAACTAGGAGCATCAATGATTTATTCTTAAATAATCCTAGTATGTATTAGAGAACTCTTGGTGGTTTTCCTATTTCCCATTTAAGCTTTGTGGATGATTTCATTATTTTTTGCAATGCTTCTATTCACCATATCAAGAATCTTAAAAATCTTTTAAATATATTTCATAGAGAAAGTGGTCTTACTATCAATGATAACAAAATCTATTTCAATTACTTCTTCTAGTATCTCCAATAAGAAAATCAATCACATACTACATATAACTAATTTTAAACATCAACATTTACCTCTTAAGTACTTGGGTACTCCTCTTTTCAAAGGTCTAAAATGATCCCATCATTTTCATGAGTTAGTTCAAAAAATTTTAAATAAAATTTCTATATTGGAATTCATTTACTCTCCTTTGGTGGTAGGCTCACTATTCTTAAAAGCACTCTCAATTCAATGCCTCTGTATTTGATTCAAACTATTATTCCTACTAATTCTACTCTTATCAAAATTCATCGCTTGTTTAATAAATTTTTTTAGGGATCTAATAATTCTATTAAAAGAATGCATTGGAGGCATAAATGTTGTGGTCCTTTTCGTGAAGTTGGTCTTGTTTGCAAACCTATTCGTGAAGCTATTATTTTCTTCTCTCATAAGCTCTAGTGGAATTTTAGAAAGAATGATATCCTTTGGGCTAAATTTATGATGGAAAAATACTGCCAATGTAGACACTCTCTTATCTGTGGTTATAATGTTGGTGACTCTCCTGTTTGAGAATAGCTTTGCTCCATTAAATGGGTTGTTGAATGCTTAATATCTTGGGGTATTCATTTGGGCTCATCCTTCTTTTAGCAAGGCAATTGGATTGACAATGGATCTATTTTTTTTATTTACACACTCGCCGCTATCAAAGTTAACTCTTTTGGCTTAATAACAATTGGAATGAAAACAAACTTAAAAAATATATCTTTATTTCTCTTTTTGATAACTTTAGAAATGTCCCTATTTTTCTAACAAACCTGATCAAATTCTTTTTAAGCTGTCTTATAATGGTGAATTCGTTCTTAAAGAGGTTTAGAATTTTATTTGAGATAAGCAGACGCCTCTAATGCTTTCATTAAACTTTGGAACAATATCATTCCTATTTCTTATTTGGTTTTAGCTTGGAGGATTTTGAATAACTTTATTCTTGTAGATTTGTAGCTCTAGGATAAAGGGTTTTATTTACCTTCTAAGTGTTATTGTTGCTTTCATATTGAAAATGTTAATCATATTTTTATCAATGGCACCAAATGTTAATCATGTTAATCATGTTGATTTATTTAACACTAATAATTTTATGGTTTCCTTTTTTTATATCAACTTCTTGAAGCTTGTTTCCAAAAAATGGTGAAAGGTCATATCAAAATCATAATTGATATTACATTTTTTGGGTTCATTTTGATGGATAGAAATGATGATAAATATCATGGTATTCTTACGAATCATAAAAGGATCCTGGCTAGAACTAAAGAAAAAAATTCATGCTTTGTTTAATGCTAATTTAATTAGCAACATCCATTTTAAATGTTACAAATTTGTGGATAAAAAATTAGGTCCCATTCTGCTTATTATTTCTTTCAATAAGGCTATTAGGATATCCATCGGATCAAACCTAATGAGAACTTTATTAAAATCAATACTGATGGTTCAGTTAACCTAATAAATATGGTTGTGGTGGTATTATTATGGATTCCAATGGTACTGTCATTTCTAGTTTTGCTTATCTCCTCAAAGCATGTTCTATTATTCATGCTAAGCTTATGGCTATTAATTAAACTATTGATATATTTTTGAACATAGGCCTCTTTAATATTTGGATTGAAGTTGACACTCTTCTTTTACTTGATTTGCACACTTCTAATAAATTGGGGAATGCTGATTTATTTTATCTCCTTAATCACACTAAAACCCTCCTCTCTCAAGTTTGCTACAAAATTTCTTATATTCTTCATGAAGGTAATTCTTGTGTGGATTTTATAGCCAATTTAGGTGTTAAATTAAATGAGATCACTATATTAGATAATCAAAACTTACCTAAGCTATTGAGAGGTTTGGTTTATATATAACTGTAGACTACCTGACTTCAGACTTTAACTTATGGCTTTTTTTTGTTGGTATTTAGCTATGGTGTTTTCTTTGACCCTTTCTATTGATTGCTGCTTTTGTGCTTTCCCATATTTTGATTGCTCATTGCTGTTCTTCTTTAGGGTCTTGGCTAACTTCATTTTCTATGAGTGATACCTTATTTGGTTGTTATTATTGTTTGTTTCTACCCTCTACCTTATTGTCTTGGGTGGTGTTTATTTGAAGGCTGTTGTTAGTCTATTTATTTCTATCTTAGTGTTGGGCTTTTTGGTGGTTACTACTTTTTTTCCTATTTTGGCTCGATGGCTACTGATTATTGGTTCCCTCTGGCTGACGGCTTGAAGCTTGATGTTTTGTTGTTATTCCCTTCCTATTTTCTCTTTGGTGGTGGTTTTTGGTTCTCTTGGGTCAAGAAGGGTCTTTATTTTACTCAAGTCACTTTCGATTCATCCCTAGTTTACTGCTGGTGGGTTTGTGGTCCTCATAGCCTTGCTTTTCTTTGGTTGTTTGCCTAGCTAGGTGATTAACACAATTGTTTCTTGGTTATTTTTGGCAGCCTCCTATTGGGTTCTAGTTATGCCTGCTATCAATTTTCCCCTCTGAATGAGGTTTGCCTCATATCTGGGCTGGTTTCTTCCTTATTTGAGTTAGATCTTCTGCTATTGTGGTGACTAGTTGGGTCCTTGTTATTGGTTCGATTGATTATATATTGGTTGGGGTTGGTTGATGGGTGGCTATGTGTTTTACCTCTTCTGCTGGTGGTAAACTGGGGTTTAATATTTAGTTTGGATTTCCCGGTGAAGGCTATTTGTTATTATTTTATTTTGTTGATTGGGCCTTGATCAATTTTGCTTTTGGTTTGGTTCTATTGGTTATGTTTTCAGCCTCCTCAATAATAGTCTTCCTCTTGGTCAAACTACTTATCTTTTGCTTTTTTCTTATTTGGGTGCTTAGTCATGGGTCTATTTTCTCCTGGCATAAATGTTGTTTGCTGGTGAGCTAGGTATCTTTATTGGTAGTTTGCTTTTGTTTTGTTGCTGGTGAGATCTTATGGTTTTTTGTCTTCATTTTTATTTTGTTGTCATTCTGGGTTGGCTGGTTGAAGGTCAGATAGTGGTCTTTGCTTGGGTGTCGGTCACTTGGTTTGGTGTCTTGATTTTATTTTGGTTGTGGGTATTACTTCTTTCTGGAGTATTTTTCTATCCTTGTTTCCTAATATCTTGCTCTTGGTTTGTGGTGGTGGTTTTGCTGTTACATTGGCTATTTTTGGTGGTAGCCTTGCTGGATGCTCCTTTGGTCTTTTTGTTTATCTGTCTGGTGGAGGTGCAGCTCCCCCATTTATCTTTTGCATGTCTTCTTGGGTTATCCTCTACCTGGATTGGATTGGTGATTATTGTTGGTGTTAGCTGTCCCCTCTATTTAGGTAATGGTTTGCTATTGCTTTGGGGACAATCTTGGGATAGTTTTTTGGCATTGGGCCTATCTTTTCTGGACTGTGTTGGTATCCTTGTTAATGATGCTTGCTCTTTTTGGTATCTCTCCTCCCTTTTGGTGTTGGCTTTGGTGGTTTTCCTTCTATATTGCAACTGTCCCTGATGGATGGCTATTGATCTCCCTTACTGGTCTTTGTTCTTTTGGTGGCTTTGTGCTTATATGTTCTGTTTGTTGGTTGGAAGACTTTATAGCATTGTTGGATGATGATCTTTGGATGACTACCTACATGATGTATGTTGGTTATGATGGACTCGATGTTTCCCTCAATTTCTTGTTTTGGTTGGTAGCATTATATGTAACTGTAACCCTTCTTCTGAAGTTTGGATCCTTACACATAGTGTTTCTCCTTGAGATGATTGCGACTGAGCCTGAGCCTTTTCTTTACTTTGCTCTTTCTCTTTATGCCTACTTAATTGTACTCATCCTTTCCTTAGAATGTTCCATATTTCTTTTATAAGTTGGCAGTCTAGGCAGTTGATTTTGTGGTTATCAAAGAAATCAAGTGGATTTTGCTATTGTTCATATGGATCTTGTGTTGATGCTGATTTGGTTTTTCTTTTGCTTCTATTTATTTAATATTGTAATAGTTTGGAGATTCATCTCTTTAGTTTTTATTATAGCTCTTTGAGCATTAGTTTAGAGATTTATCTCCTTTAAAGGCTTTGTACTCCTTATTTTGTGGCAATAAAATTCCCCTAATTTTTCAAAAAAAAATCCTAAACCCTAAACTAAAACCTAAACCTAAAACCTAAAAACCAAAATCATAAAACATAAACCCTAAACCTTAAACCCAAAACCCTAAGCACTAAAACCCTAAACCATAAACCCTAAATTCTAAACCCTAAAATTTAAACCTAAATAATAAAATAAAATAAAATAAAAACCTAAACTAAAATCTAAATCCTAAACCTAAAACTTAAACCCTAAACCCTAAATCCTAAACCCTAAACCCTAAAAACTCTAAACCCTAAACACTCCTTAAACCCTAAACCCTAAAACCCTAAGTCCTAAACCTTAAACCATAAAATCCTAAACCCTAAACCCTAAATCCTAAAACTTACAACCCTAAACCCTAAACCCTCAACTCAAAACCCTAAACCCTAAAATAACCATAAACTCTAAACCCTAAACCCTAAACCCTGAAATCCTAAAAACCTAAAAACCCAAACCTAAACTAAATAAAACCTAAAAATAATATAGATAAGAAAACCTAAACCTAAATAAAATAAAGTAATAAAATATAATAAAAACCTAAACTATAACCTAAACTTAAACATAAATATAAAAATAAAATAAAATAAAATATAAAATTAAAACTAAACTAAAATAATTTAACTAAAAACCTAAACTACACTAAAAAAATAAAATAAACCTAAAAATAAAAAAAACCTAAATAAAATAAAACTAAATCTAAAATAAAAATAAAATATACCTAAAAAGATAAAATAAAAACTAAAAGCCAAACCTAAAAATCAAAAATAAAACCTAAACCTAAAAAATAAAAAAATAAAAATAATACTAAGCTAAAAAATAAACCTAAACCTAAAAATAAACAAAAATAAAAAAACCTAAACTAAAATAAATAATCCAAAAATAAATAATCAAAACTAAATAAAAATAAAAAATAAAAAAATAAAATAAACTCAAATAAATAAAAAATAAACTAAATAAACCTAAATCTACCAGTTTACATAATTTAAAAAACCCTAAGTCCTAAACTTTAAACCCTAAAAAATAATAAACCCTAAACCCTAAACCCTACAAAACCATAAACCCTAAACTCTAAACCTTAAACCCTAAACTAACCCTAAACCTTAAACCATAAATTAACCCTAAAAACATTAAACCCTAAACCCTAAAAACACTAAACCCTAAAGCCTAAACACTAAACCCTAAACCCTAAATGCTAAACCCTAAACGCTAACACTACACTCGAAACCCTAAACCTAAACCAAAAACCCTAACCCTAATCTCTTAACCTTAAACCTAAGCTTAAAGTAACTAAATAAATAAAAAAATAAACCTAAACCTTAAAAATGGATAGATCCTTGACGGCAGGAGCATCACTGTTAACCAGGCTCATTCTAGATCTATGGAGGGGAGGCAAGCATCAAGGGGTGGGGAATCTAGAGGTGTTGGTGGATATGGAGGTGGTGGTCGCAGCAATGGTGGTTATGGAGGTTGGAGGTGTGACGGAGGTTACTGCCGTAGGAGTGGCGGAGGGAGAGATCTTAGATATGATGACAGATCCCGTTACTCAAGAGGCAGGGATGGTTTTGATAGGAACTGGAGAAATTGAGGAAAGACCGATTCGATCTACTGCTTATGGAATTATGTCTTTACATTAGAGACGGTTCTAGTTATCTAGGGTTTATGATTTGCTCTATGCGTGCTCATATTTGATCTATGTTGTCACTCGTGTCCTAAAAAACTTGGTGTGTAACTTGGTTGATGAGATTAAAAAGAAGAAATGTTGAATCTGAATTTGTTCTCTATTAAAAAAACCAAACCTTAATCCCTAAACTTTAAACCCTAAACTCTAAACTAAAACCTAAACTCTAAACCTTAAACCCTAAAAACCTTAAACCCTAAACACTAAACCTTAAACCCTAAACCATAAACCCTAATCCATAAAACCCTAAACCATTAACCCCAAACCGTAAACCCTAAAACATAAACCTAAATAAATTAATAAAAAAAATTAAAATAAAAACCTAAACTAAAATGTAAACCGTAAACCTAAAAACTAAACCTTAAACCCTAAACCCTAAACCCTAAAAACCCTAAACCCTAAACCTTAAACTCCAAACCCAAAATCATAAACACTACACCCTAAACTAACCTTAAACCCTAAAAACCAAAAAACCTAAACATAAACTAAATAAAACCTAAACCTAAAGAAAATATAAAAAAGTAAAATAAAATAAAACCTAAAACAAAACCTATATCAAAAATAAAATAAAATAAATTAAAATTAAAATTCTAAAAAATTGAAAACCTAAACTAAACTAAAAAAATAATAAAATGAAAATTGAACCTAAAATAAAAATAAAATAAACCTAAAAGAATAAAATGAAAATCAGAACTTAAACTTGAAAATAAAAAATAAAACCAAAACCTAAAAAATAAAATAAAAATAAAACAAAACTAAAAAATAAACCTGAACCTAAACCTAATCCTAAAAAATAAACTAAAGCAAATAAAAATAAAAATAAACCTAAACAAAATAAAAAATAAAATAAACTCAAATAAATAAAAAATAAACTAAATAAACCTAAACTTACCGATTTACTTAATTTAAAAATAAAAAACCCTAAACCCTAAACACCAAACCCTAAATACTAAAAATCCTAAACCCTAAATCCTAAACCCTAAAACCTAAACCCTGAACTTACAACCCTAAACTCTAAACCTACAACCTACAACCCTAAACCATAAACCCTAAGCCCTAAATCCTAAACCCAAAAACCCTAAACCCTAAACCCTAAACTCTAAACTTTAAACCCTGCAAAGCCATAAACCTTAAACTCTAAACCCTAAACTAATCCTAAACCCTAAACTAACCCTAAAATCCCTAAACCCTAAAGCCTAAACCCTAAACGTTAAACCCTAAACTCTAACACTAAACCCTAAAGCCTAAAACCTTAAACCCAAAAATCCTAAACTCTATGCCCTAAACCCTGAACCCTAAACCCAAAAACCCTAATTCCTAACCCTAAACCTTAAACCCTAAACCTAAATCTAAAGTAACTAAATAAATAAAAAATAAACCTAAACCCTAAGAATGGGCAGAACCTTGATGGCAGGAACATCACCTTTAACTAGGCTCACCTAGGCATATGGAGGTGAAGGTGGAGGTTATTATAGTGGTGGTGGGGATCTAGAGGTGTTGGTGGATGGAGGGTGGTCTGCAAGGCGCTATGGAGGTTAGAAGAACAATGGAGGTTACTGTCATGGTGGTGGCGGAGGGAGAGATCACGTATTTGATGGTGGATCCCACCGCCAAGAGGCTGGTTCGATGGGAACTGAGAAACAAGAATGTACGACCGCCATCGCTATGGAACTATGTCTTTATCGTAGAGATGATTCTAGTTATCTAGGGTTTTTGATTTTCTCTATGTATCCTCATTTTTTTATCTACATTGTCACATGTATCTTAGAAAAGTTATTGTGTTACTTGGTTGATGAAATAAAAAAAAAATGTTGAATCTAAATTTGTTCTATATTAAATTAAAAAAAACCTTAAACCCTAAACCCTAAACTAAAACCTAAACCCTAAACACTAAACCATGAAAACCCTAACCCTAATCACTAAACCCTATACCCTAAATCCTAAACCCTAAACCCTAAACCTTAAACCATAAACCCTAAACCATTAACCCTAAGCCATAAACCTTAAAACCTAAGCCTAAATAAAGAAATAAAATAAAATAAAATAAAAATCTAAACTAAAACATAAACCTTAAATTCTAAACCCTAAAAACTCCTAAACCCTAAACTCCAAACCCTAAACCCCAAACCCTAAACTTCAAACTTTAAACCCTAAAAACCTAAAATCCTAAAAATAAATTAAATAAAACCTATAAAAAAATAAAAATAAAAACCCAAAGTAAACCCTAAACCTAAACCTAAACCTAAAAATAAAATAAAAAATTAAAATTAAATTAAAATAAAATACATAAAAACCTAATCTAAACTAAATAAAATAAACCTAAAATTAAAAAACTTAAATAAAATAATAACTAAATCTAAAATAAAAATAAAATAAACTTAAAAAATAAAATAAAAACCAAAACTTAAACTTAAAAATAAAAAATAAAACCTAAACCTAAAAAATAAAATAAAAATAAAAATAAACTAAAAAATAAACTTGAACCTAAACCTAAACCTAAAAGATAAACTAAAATAAATAAACCTAAAATAAATAAACTAAACTAAATTAAAATATAAATAAACCAAAATAAAAATAAAAAATAGAATAAACTCAACTAAATAAAAAATAAACTAAATAGACCTAAACTTACCAATTATTTAATTTAAAAATAAAAAACTCTAAACCCTAAACCTGCAACCTACAACCTTAAATACTAAACCAAAAAACCCTAAACCCTAAAACTCTAAACCCTAAACCCTAAATCTAAACCCTACAAACTATAAACACTAAACATTAAACCCTAAAGCCTAAACAACCCTAAACCATAAACCTTAAACCCTAAACTAACCCTAAAAACCCTAAACCCTAAGCTAAAAGCGTAAACACTAAACCCTAAACCCTAAACACTAAACCCTAAACCCTAACCCTAAACTTTAAACCCTAAAATCCTAAACACTAAAACCCTAAATCCTAAATCCTAAACCCTAATTCCTAACCCTAAACCTAAAGTAACTAAATATATTAAAAAAGTAAACCTAAACTTAAGAATAGGCAGAACCTTGATGGCAGGAACATCACCATCAACCAGGCTTAATCTAGATCTGACGATGGAGGCAAAGGGGGAGGTGGCGATGATCGTAGTGGTGGTAGGGGATCTGAAGTTATTGGTGGATATGGAGGTGGTCAAAGGTCAAGCAATGGAGGCTGAGAGACAAGGTTACAAACTGGTGGGTGAGGGAGATGGATTTGATGACGATCCCCTACTAAGGGTGGCTCTAATGGGAACTGGAGAAATTGAAGAATGACAAATCCGATCTGCTTCTTATGGAACTGTGCCTTTATAGTAGAGATGATTCTAGTTACCTACTCTTTTTGATTTCCTCTGTGTACTCATTTTTTATCTATGTTGTCACTTGTGTCTTACAAAACTTGGTGTGTTACTTGGTTGATGAAATCAAAAGAACAAATGTTGAAGAAGTTAATTTTCTATTAAAAAAACCTTAAACCTTAAACCCTAAACCCTAAACCCTAAACCTAAACTAAAACCTAAACCATAAACCCTAAACACTAAAAACACTAAACCCTAAACCCTAAACCCTAAACCCTAAACCCTAAACCCTAAAACTCAAAACCCTAAACCATAAAAGCTAAACCAAAATAAAATAAAATAAAATAAAATAAAATAAAAACATAAACTAAAACCTAAATCCTAAATCCTAAACTAAACCTTAAAACCAAAACCCTAAACCGAAAAACCATAAACCCTAAACCCTAAACACTAACCCCTAAAACCCTAAAACCCTAAACAGTATACCCTAAATCCTAAATCCTAAAACCTACAACCCTAAACCCTGAACTAACCCTAAACCCTAAACACTAAACCCTAAAAGCCTAAAAATAAAAACTTAAAATAAATAAAACCTAAAAATAAAATAATTAAATAAACGTAAACTAAAATAAAATAGAAACCTATACTAAACTTAAACCTAAACCTGAACCTAAAAATAAATTAAAAAATAAAAACTAAACCAAAATAAAATAGATAAAAACCTAACCTAAACTAAAACATTAAAATAAACCTAAAAATAAAAAACCTAAATAAAATAAAAACTAAACCTAAAATAAAAATAATATTAACCTAAAAAATAAAATAAAAGCTTAAACCTAAACCTAAGCCTAAAAATAAAAAATAAAAAATAAAACCTAAACCTAAAAAATAAAATAAAATAAAACTAAACTAAAAAATAAACTTAAACTTAATCCTAAACCTAAAAAATAAACTAAAATAAAAAACTAAAAATAAATAGACTAAACTTAATAAAAATAAAAATAAAAATAACCTAAATAAAAAAAAAATAAACTAAAATAAATAAAATATAAACTAAATAAAAACTTAAAGAATTTTAATAAAAAAAACCTTAAACCCTAAAACCCTAAACCCTAAATCCTAAACCCTAAATCATAAACCCTAAACCTGCAACCATAATCCATAAACCTACAACTTACATAACTCTAAACCTATTTTAAACCTAACTATAAGCTCTAAACCTATCCTAAACCCTAAACCCTAAAAACTTAAACTTAAACCTAAAACCCTAAATCATAAACCCTAAACTAAAATCATAAACCTTAAACCCTAAACTAACCTTAAACCTAAAACTAAAACCTAAACCCTAAAGTTTAAATAAGAAACTCTAAACACAAATGCTAAGTCTAAACCTCCAACTTCCTAAACTCTAAACTCCTAAACTATAAACTTGAAACCCTAAACTATAAACTATAAACTATAAACCCTATAAAATTTAAACTCTAAATTCTAAACCTAAACTCTAAACTCTAAATTCTAAACTTAAACTACAACCCAAACCTACTAAACTAAACTTTAAACTCTAAACTTAAACTTAAACCCTAAAACTAAAACTAAACTTAAACTAAATCTAAAACTATAAACTTTAAACCCCTAAACCTAAAGTTTAAATTCTAAACCTCAACCTTAAAATTATAAACCCTAAACCCTAAACCTAAACAGCTAACTTAAACATTGAACCTAAACCTAAACCCTAAACTAACCTTAACTCTAAACCTTATAACCTAAAACCCTAAAACCTAAACTATAAATCCTAAGTACTAAATCATAAAACTATAAATAATAAACCTAAACTATAAACCTAAATAACCTAAAGCTATAACCTAAATCTCAAACACTAAACACCAAATAGTAAATCATAAACTTGAAACCCTAACGTAACCCTAAACCCTAAATACCCTAAACCCTAAACCTAAACTAAGTTTAAACCCTAAAAATCCTAAACCCTAAAGCCTAAACACTAAACCCTAAACTATAAACCTTAATCCCATACCCTATACCCTATACCCTATAATTGAAAACCCTAAACCCTAAATTAACATAAACCTAAAGCTAAACCTAAAAAATAAACTTAAATAAAAAACTTAAACTAAAACAAATGAACTAAACTAAATAAAAATTTAAATTAAACTTAATTAAAAAAATAAAATAAACTAAAATAAATAAAAAAACTAAATAAACCTAAATCTACTGGTTTACTTAAATTTTTTTTTAAAATCCTAAACCCTAAACCCAAAACCTTAAACCTTAAACATAAACCCTAAACCCTAAAAAACCATAAACCCTAAATCCTAAACATTAAACTAACCCTAAACCCAAAACATTAAACCGTAGACCCTAACCCTAAACCCTAAACCTTAAACTATCCTTAAACCCTAATACCTAAACCCTAAACCCTAAAAATTAAAAACCCTAAATCCTAAACCCTAAACCCTAAACTCTAAACCCTAAACCCTAAAACTATAACCTTAAACCCTAAACATATAATATTAAACCCAAAATCTTAAACTTAAATCAAAACCTTAATTCTAATCCTTAAACTAAAACTATAAACCTAAACTTTAACTTTAAACTTAATTTTAAATTCTAAACTATAAACTCAACCTAAAGACTATAAACCTAATAAACTATAAACCTAAACTTAAAACTAAACCTAAACTACCTAAACCTAAAATCCTAAACTTAAACAACCTAATAACCTAAACTCCTAAACCTTAAAACTATGACCTAAACCTAAATTTTAAGCTCCTATAACCTAAACCTAAAACTATAAACCTCCCTAAACTCCTAAACTATAAACTTAAATCTAAACCTTAAACTCCTAAACCTAAATCCTAAACTAAATAATCCTAAACTCTAAAACTTTAACCTTAAACTAAACCTAAACCCAAACCTAATACCTAATACCCAAAACCTACACTATAAACTCCTAAACCCTAAACTTAAATGTTTAACTTAAACCCTAAGAACCTAAACCTAAAGCTAAATACTAAACCTAAACTCTAACCCTATACCCTAAACCCTATATAAACATAAACCAAAACTTAAACCTAAAAAATAAACTAAAATAGAAACCTAAACTAAAATAAATTAACCTAAAATAAAGAAACTAAACTAAATTAAAATAAATTATAAACCTAAATAAAAAAAATTAAATTAAACTAAAATTAATAAAAAATAAACTAAATATACTAAATAAATCTAAACCTACAAGTTTACTTAATTTAAAAAAACCCTAAACCCAAAATCCAAAACACTAAACCCTAAAACCTAAACCCTAAAACTATCTCAAATCCCTAAATAATAAATGCCCCAATAACCCTAAACTCCCTAAGCCCTAAACCCTAAACCCTTAACCCTAAACCCTAAACCCTGAAATCCTAAACCATAAACATTACATCATAAACCCTAACCAAACCCTAAACCCTAAAAAACCTTAAGCCCTAAAGCCTAAACACTAAATCATAAACCCTAAACCCTAAACCCTAACCTTAAACCCTAAACCCTAAAACCATAAACCCTAAAATCCTAAACCCTAAACCCTAAACCCAAGACCCTAAACATAAACCTAAAGTAACTAAATAAATTAAAAAATAAACCAAAACCTTAAAACCAAATAAACCTAAACCTTTACTTAAATCCTAGGAATGGGTAGAACCTTGATGGTAGGTACATCACCATCGACTAAGCATAATCAAGATCTATCGGTGGAGGCGAAGGTGGAGGTGGAGGTTATCATAGTGGTGGTGGGGGATCTTAAGGTGGTGGTGGATATGGATGTGGGTCGAGTAGGGTTATGGAGGTGGGAGGAGTGATGGTTATAGTGTGGTGGTGAGGAAGAGATGGATATCATGGTAGATCTGCCACTGAGAGGTCGGGTGGTTCCGATGGGAACCGGAGAAACTTAAGAATGACTGATCCAATTTGCTAATTATGGAACTGTATCTTTATAGTATAGATAGTTCTAATTATCTAGGGTTTTTGATTTGCTCTATGCGTGTTCATTTTTTATCTATGTTGTTGCTTGTGTCTTAGAAAACTTGGTGTGTTATATGGTTGATGAAATCAAAGATAACAAATGTTTAATTTGAATTTATTCTCTGTTAAAAATAACAAAAACCCTAAACCCTAATCAAAACCCTAAACCCTAAACCTAGAACCTAAACCTTTAACCCTAAACCCTAAACCCTAAACCCTAAAAAGCCTAAACTGTAAACCCTAAACCCTAAACCATAAATCCAAAAACCCAAAACCAAAAACCCTAAACCATAAAACCTAAACCCTAAACCCTAAATGATAAACCCTAAACCCTAATAATGTTAAAAAACTAAAGGGAAAAAACCCCGCCACTCGAGCCATCACCTCTTGTTCTAGCAATTTTCCTTTCCCGCTCTCATTTTTGGCTTTCTAGGTGCTGCTTGTCAGGTTTTTTGAGCGATTCTCAATGGATTATTTCTATAATCGATAGTCACTGGCTGATTTTGGCCCTGGAACTTATTTTGAAGCATCCTTGTGGTTATGTGCTCTGATCTGATTATGGAAAACATTACTAAGCCTTTTGAATTCACTTTGGTTGGAAAGTTCACTCTTTGTAGGTCTAATCTAGAAAACATTCGCTCCTTCTTTTAGAGTCTGAAACTTTCAGGTACTTTTAAGATTGGTTTAATTGATCCCCATGACATTTTGATTCAGTTTATGAATGATTTGGGTTACTCTCATGTTTTCTCTCATCGTTCTTATTTTGTTTAAAATTGTCAAATGAGGTTGTTGAAATGGACTCCACTATTTCATATTAAAGAAGAATCCTCAATTGTTTTGGTTTGGATTTCTCTCCCTAATATGCAAATTCATTTCAGGAACTATGAATTCCTTTTTGCTATGGGTGCCTTATTTGGTCAGCCATTTCAAATTGATCAAGTAACGACTACAAAACCTCATCATTCAGTGGCTAGAATCCTTGTAAAATTGAACATTACCAAGAAACACCCCAAAGAAATCTGGTTGGTATCTAAAAATTATGGTTATATGCAAAGAATTAAATTTGAAAATTTCCTTATCTTTGGTTCCCACTGTAAAATCCATGGGCCCAATAATTATGAATGTTTCATTTTTCATCCTCACCTAAAAAAGAAAATCCTTGTTAAAAAACTTCTATTCCTAACCCTAGGCCGACCATTATTAAATATCAAACAACTACTTTTGATCAAAAAAGGATTCTTTAAATGTTCCTAATAAGGCTGATTTACCTTTTACTTCTTCTGAATAATTGAAGGCTTCTAATGTGAACAATAATAGCTTTTCTAAACTTTTGAATGAGGATTCTATTTCCTCTGATTTGATCCTTGCATCCTTTCTTGCTTTGATAAATGAAAATCAAGCTTTAATGGAAAACAAAATTGAGGAATTTAATATTACACATCATTAATATGGCTTTAATACCTCATGATAATTAGGTTGATAAACCTGATTTCACATTCAAAATTTAGGATGATTTAACTTCTCAAAAAGAATTTCTTTTATCTAATAATTTGGCTAATGATGAGGAAGGCTTTGGTGTTCCCATTTGCCTTCTTAATAAATCAATTTTTGCTCCCTCCCTTGCTATTCTTGAAGCTCAATTGTCTTTAATAAATTCTAGTGTCTTGGAAGAAGGAGAATTCACTTCTCATTAAGAGATTTCTTCTAAATCTATGACTAATGTTGCTGAATCATTTTTGGATAATGATTCAAACGGAAAAGAAAATGGCTTCCAAACATTCTATTCAAAAAAGATACAAATTGTTAAACATTTTCCTCCCAAATTTCCAAGAAACACTAGAGCTGTTGTGACCTCCCTCTCTTCTCTCAATTAACTTTTACTACCCCCCCCCCCTTTTCTTTTCTTTATGTTTAATTTTTTTAGTTTGGAATGCTATAGTGATTGGTACCCTATCTCTTCATAACCATATTAAACATCTTTGTCATATCCATAATATTTATTTACTTATTATTCTTGAGCTGCCTATTCATGCTAATAAAATTAACCATGTTGCTAGAATGATCGGTTTCAATAAAATTTTCCCTAATGTTAATAATAAGATTTGGTGTTTTTGGAATAACTTTGTAGATGTTTCTATTCTTGATGATTTTTATCAAGTTGTCAATGCTCAAATCTCTTATGGTGATTATTGTGTTTTGGGCTCTTTTGTTTACGCATCTTGTAATAGATCTGGTAGAAATCTTCTTTGTGATTACTTGACTAATTTTGCCACCTCTGTCAATAAACCTTGGTTTATTGGTGGTGATTTCAACACTATTGTGTTCACTTCTGAACGAAGTGGTGGTTGCTCTCCTAATATTTATTCCGTGGAAGATTTTTCAATATGATCATTGACTATAATTTGATTAATATTTATTTTAAGGGCTCTAATTATACTTGGCAAAACTCTAGACTTTGGCAAATGTTGGACCAAATTCTTTTTAATACTCATTGGATTATTGGCCTATTACTTCTATCAATCATTGAAGCAGAACCTCATCTGATCAAGCTCCTATTTGGGTTTCTATTAAACCTAATTCTAATAGATTAAAAAAGTTCTCTCCTTTTAGATCTCAGAACATGTGGATTCAGCATATTGATTTTTTTAATGTTGTGGCTAACAATTGAAAATGTCCTTTACATCCTAATAATTCAATTATGGGGATGAATAGACTTTGGTTTAAGCTTAAAAGACTTAAACAAAAATTATGGTTGGTGGAATAAGTATTAATTTAAAAATGTTTTTGCTAATATCAAATATATGGAAAAATTGGTTTGTGAACTTCAAGGCTCTATTTTGTCTAATCCTTCTAAGATTAAGGACTTGGCTGAGGTGAAACATAAGCTTGTTAATTTTAAAAATATGGAAGAGACTTATTCACCCCAAAAAGTTGCTAGTAAACACATTGGGGATGGTGACAGGAATACTAGCAATTTCCATGCTTTAGTCAATAAAAAGAGAGCCTTAAATAATATTCAAAAATTAAAGATGACAATGGAGAATGGATTATAGAGAATAATGATATTAAGGATTCAATCATTAATTACTTTAGATAAATGCTTAATAAGAGTTGCACTTATGAAGCTATTTCTAAATTGCACTTAACTCCTACTATTATTACTAATGATGATAATAATTTTCTTACTATTATGCCTAATGAAGATGAAAACTTTAAAGTTCTTAATAGCATGAACATAGATTATGTTGCTAGTCTGGAGGGTTTCACAAATTAATTTTTCTAAAAATGATGGTTTATTATTAAAAATGATCTGATTGAGGCTATGGTTAATTTATTTAATGGTAATCCTTTTCCAAGATATTTTTCTAGCACCTCTATTGTTCTCATACCTAAGAAAGATAAACCAGACTATTGGAGTGAGCTTAGACCTATTAGTCTTTGCACCTTCTTCAATAAGTTGATTTCAAAAATTCTTGATTAGAGGCTTAGTCATTTACTTTATAAGATTATCTCTCTTAACTAAACTCATTTTGTTATAGGTAGATCTATTTTTTATAACATTTTACTTGCCAAGGAATTAATTCATGATTTAGATGCTAAGACTAAAGGTGGAAACATTCTTTTCAAATTATATTTTACCAAAGCTTTTGATAATTTATCTTGGGATTTCATTTTCCATATTCTGAATTTAATTGGGTTTTCAACTAAATTTATTTTTTCTTATTAAAATTTGTATTAATAATTCATGGCTCCCTATTTTTCTTAATGTGGAAGCTTTAGACTTCTTTCCTTCTTCCCATGGCTTAAGATAAGGGGATCCTTTATCTCCTAATTTATTTATTATTGTTGTTGTGTACTTATCTAGGAGCATCAATGAGTTATTCTTAATTAATCATAGTATGAACTACAAAACTTTTGGTGGTCTTCCTATTTTCCACTTAAGCTTTGCAGATGATTTTATTATTTTTTTCAATGCTTTTATTCATCATATCAAGAAGCTCAAGATTTTTTTAAATAAATTTGGTAGAGAAAGTGGTCTTTCTATCAATGATTACAAAAGCTATTTATTACTTTTTCAACTATTTCTAATAATAAAATCAATATATTCTTGCATATCGCTAATTTTAAACATCAATGCTTACCTCTTAAGTACTTGGGTGCTCCTTTTTTTAAAGGTCCAAAATGATCCCACCTTTTTGATGAGTTAATTCAACAAATTTTAAATAAAATTTCTATTTGGGAATTTCATTTACTTTCCTTTGGTGGTAGGCTTACTATTCTTAAAAGCACTCTCAATTCAATGCCTCTTTATTTGATTCAAACTATTATTCCAACTAATTCTACTCTTATCGAAATTGATCGCTTGCTTAATAAATTTTTTTGGTGGTCCAATAATTCTATTAAGAGAATGCATTAGACTTCCTAGCATAAATGCTATGGTCCTTTGGGTGAAGGTGGTCTTTGTCACAAACCTATTCATGAAGCTATCACTGCATTCTCTCATAAGCTCTGGTGGAATTTTAGAATGAATGATAGCCATTGGGCTAATTTTATGATGGAAAATATTGCCAAGGGAAACACCCTCTTACTTGTGCTTATAAAGTTGGTGACTCTCAGGTTTGGAAAAGGATTTGCTCCATTAAATGGGTTATTGAATCCTTAATATCTTGGTGTATTCATTTGGGTTCTTCTTTCTTTTGTCAAGATAATTGGGTTGGCAATGGCTCTATTGACTCCCTTTTATCTACACACTCTACTACTACTATCAAAGTTAACTATTTTTCTCTAAATAATAATTGGAATGAAAACAAACTTGAGAATGACATTCCTATTTCTTTTTCTGACAAGTTTTGAAACATCACTATCTTTTCTAATAAACCGGTTCAAATTCTTTTCAAGCTCTCTTACAATGGTGATTTCATTCTTAAAGAGGTTTGGAATTTTATTACAACACCTCTAATGTTTTCATTAAACTTTAGAACAATATCATTTCCATTTCTTATTATATTTTAGCTTGGAGGATTTTGAATAACTTCATCCCTGTTGATTCCTTGATCTATCTTAAAGGGTTTTATTTACCTCCTAAGTGCTATTATTGCTTTCATATTGAAAATGTTAACCATGTTTTTGTTAATGGTTCTATTACTTCCAAACTTTGGATATGGTATGATGATTTATTTAACACTAACTATTTTAGTAGCTCTCTTTCCTTATATAAACTTTTTAAAATTTTGTTTCCATAAAACTGTGAAAGGTCATATGAATGTTTTAATTGCTATTACCCTTATTTAGTCCATTTGGATGGATAGAAATTATGCTAAATATCATGGTATCCCTATGAACCATAAAATGTTCTTTGCTAGAACTAAAGAAAAGATTCATGCTTTGTTTAATGCAAATTTAATTAGTAATCTTCACTTTAGAGGTTATAACTTTGTGGCTAAAAAATTGGGTATCACTTTTCATGATGATCATTCCTAAAAGAGTATTAGGATTATACATTGGATTAAGCCTAAAGAAAATTTTATTAAGATCAATACTAATGGTTCTATTTCCATAAACAAATATGGTTGTGGTGGAATTCTTAGAGATTCTAAAGGTACTATCATTTGTGCTTTTTCCTACCCCCTTAAAAGCTTATTCTGTTATTTTTGTTGAGCTCATGGTTGTTAATAAAGCTATTGATATTTATTTAAACAAAGGACTCTTTAATATTTGGATTGAAGTTGATGCTCTTCTTTTACTTAATATTCTCAATAATAAAAAAAATGGGGAAATAAATGTTTCACTTTGTTTGTTAACCATAGCTTACCTAAGCATCTATGTGGTCTAGCCAATCTGGATAACATTGGACTACCTTACCTCATATTTTAACCTTCTCGTATTTTGTTGAATTTTTTATTATTATGGTTTTATTCAGACTATTTTTGGGTTGTTTATTTTATGCTTCCCTCACCAAGAAGTGGCTTTTGCTGAGTTTATTTCTATGCTTAAACCCCTTCCTCTTAACCCCATTCTATACTTGATTGACTCTTTTTTGGGTCATAGTGCTTTTAATTAGTTTCCCAATCCTCTCAAACTAGTGGTTTTCTTTCTATGGCTCATGCTTTGCTTCTTTTGTCACACAGCTAGTGATATTTTGAGGGTCTCTTGTTGGGTTGTGGCTGTGGCCATTTTTGGCCTACCTATTTTATTAATGGATGTTGGGTTTGCCACTAGTTTTGGCTAGCTATGGCCTTTTTCAAATTGGTTTTTCAGTAGCTATGGCTGGTTCTACTGGTTACTACTATTTTCTTCTTCCATTGGCCTGGTTATTTTGGGTGGTTATTTTTTCATGCCTATTGTTGGCCACTTCTGGCTTGGCTTAGTTTTGGGTTTTTTGGTTGTTGATGTTCTCCTTTCCTGGTTTGGCTTCGGGGCTTCTACTAGTTTGTTTTTCCCTCTGCCATGTTGTGACTGTCTACTCTTTAGGATTTGGAAGGGGTATTATTTTCCTCTAGCCTTATTCCTTTCCTTACAATTTTTCTGCTAGTGGTTGGGTGGTCCTCCTTGGCCTTTGTTTGGTTGGGTGACTACCATTTTTTTCTTGGTTATTTTGGAGAACTCCAGGTGAGTTGTGGCTTTGTATGGTTTTATTCTTTCCCTTTTTTTGGGCTTTGTATTGGCTTTGTCTGCTAGTTGGTTTTGTTATTGATGGTTGGTTTATTTTGGTTGGTTGGGTTGGTGGATGTGTTGGCTATGTTTGATGGTTGGTTAAGGTGCTTTTGGTTCTGGGTTGGGTTTGGTCCACTCTTGTGTTGGTTATCCTCTCTTGGGTGCAACTGCTTTTCCTTTACTTTTGTTCTTGGTTTGGGTGTCAATTTTTCTACTGCTCTAATTTTTCTTGCTACTCATCCTGTTGGTTGCTGGCCTTAGTGGTTTTATTGGTTATTTTGTTGATGGAGGATATGAGCTCATGTGGTTTTTTTGGTCATGTTTTAGGACTTATTAGTCAGGGTTGGCTGCTTGAGGGGTTTTTTGTGGCTACTATCTTATCTAGGATGCTTATCTTGTGGCTTGGTGTCTTGGCATTTATGTTTACTGTTGGTATTGACTCCCTCTAGTTTATTTGGCTCTCCTTGTTTCCTAATATTTTCCTCTTGGTTGGTGGTGGTGGATTTGTTGTTCATTTGGCTGCCTTGGTGGCGGTTTTGATGGTAATTTTTGGATGCCCTCTTGGCCTCTCTATGGTATGGCTTTCCTCTGTCTGGTGCTGCTTATCTCCTACTATTTTGCTATTTTGGTGGAGGTTTTGCCTTTGGATTTGGGTTGCTAGTGCTCTGGAGATAGTCATGGGCTATTGTTTTGCCTTTGGGACTATTTTTCTCGATTGTGTTGTTCCCCTTATTTATGCTGACTACCCCTTTTTCCTGTTTCTTTTCCTTTTGGTGGTGGCTTTGGTGGAGTTATTGCTTGATTAATATTAGCTTGGCCATTGGTCCTAGTGTAACTTCTAGGATGTTGGCTTTGAGTGATTGGTTTGTTGTGGGTTTGGTTGGTGGGTTGGTTGCTGGCTGGCTGCTAGATAGCTATTTTTCTCTATTTGTTTGGGGCAGGAATTGGATCACTACGGACTATTTTACCTTGGATGGTTACTTATATCAAGTATGCTGGCTATTTTTCTCTTTTTACTACTTTCTTGAGTTATATTAGTCTTATTTTGGGTCTTTTCTCATTTGCTTTTAAGGTGTTGTATTTGCTCTTTAATTTTTTTCCCATTGTACTTAGATGGGGGTTTAGGACTTTAAGTTTCTTGTAACTCGGAGCGAGAACTTTGAGCTTTACCCCTTTTAAGGACATTGTATCCTTTATTTTTATTGTAATAAAATTCTAACTTTCCCTAAAAGAAAAAAACCCTAAACATTAAACACCAAACCCTAAACCCTAAAAAGCTGAAAATGTAAACCTAAACTAAATAAAACCTATAACTAAAATAAATAAAAATAACTAAACCAAAATAAAATAAAATAAAAACCTAAACTAAAACCTAAACCTAAACCTAAACCTAAAAATAAAATAAAATAATAAAATAATAACTAAACTAAAATAAAAGAAATAAAAACCTTGATAAAATAAAACTAAACCTAAAATAAAATTAAAATAAAACTAATATAACAAAAATAAAAACTAAATAAAAACCTAAACCTAAAAAATGAACCTAAAAATAAATAAAAATTAAAACATAAACCCTAAAAAACAAAAAAAAAACTAAACCTAAAATAAAAATAAAATAAACCTAAACCTAAATAAAATAAACTAAAGTAAAATAAATAAAACCTAAAACAAACTAAAACTAAACCTAAACCTAAACTAAAAAATAAAACCTTAAAATAAATCTAAAACCTAAACCTAAAAAAATGCAATAAAAACTTAAACCTAATCCTAAAAAAAAAAATAAAACCTAAAACTTAAAAATAAAATTAAAAAAAAAACTAAAAAAAATAAACCTAAACCTAAACCTAAACCTAAAGAATAAACTAAAATAAAAAACCTAAACTAATATAAATAAACTAAACTAAATAAAAATAAAAATAAACCTAAAAAAATTAAAATAAAGTAAACTAAAATAAATAAATAAAATAAAATAAATTAAATAAACATAAACCTACCAGTTTACTTAATTTAAAAAAAAATCCTAAACCTAAAATCAACCATAAATCCTAAACCCTAAACCCTAAAAATCCCTAAATCTTAAACCATAAAGAATAAAACCCTATACCCTAAACCCTAAATCCTAAACCCTAAACCCTAAAACCTAAAACTTAAAACCCTAAACCCTAAACCCTAAACCCTAAACCCTAAACCCCAAACCCTAAACCCAAAACCCTAAACCATAACCTAAAAATAAACCCATGTAATCTAAACCTAAACTAAATAAAACCTAAAAATAAAATATATAAAAACACATTAACCTAAATAAAATACAATAAAAACTAAAACTAAAACCTAAATCTAAACCTAAACCTAAACCTAAAAGTAAACCTAAAAATAAAATAAAATAAAAATCTAAACAAAACTAAAAAATAAAATAAACCTAAAAATAAAGAACCTAAATAAAATAAAAATTAAATGCAAAATAAAAATAAAATAAACCTAAAATAAAGTAATATAAAAATTGAATAATAACCTAAACCTAAAAAAATAATCCTAAGAATAAATAAAAAGTAAAACTTGAACCTTAAACTAAAAAAAAAAACCTAAACCTAAAATAAACAAAATAAAATAAACCTAAACCTAAATTAACATAAACTAAACTAAAAGAAATAAAACCTAAAGCTAAACCTAAAATAAACTAAACCTAACCTAAATGAAATAAAATAAAATAAACTAAAAATAAAACTAAACCAAAACTAAAAAATTAAACCTAAAAATAAACTAAAAATTAAAACATAAAACCTAAACCTAAAAAGATAAAATAAAAACCTAAACCTAAAACTAAAAAAATAAAACCTAAACCTAAAAAATAAAATAAAATTAAAACTAAACTAAAAATAAACATTAACGTAAACCTAAACCTAAAAAATAGACAAAAATAAAAACCCAAACTAAAATACAAAAAAATAAAATAAAAAAACTAAAATAAATAAAAATAAAAAGTAAACCTAAATAAAAATAAAAAATAAAATAAACTAAATAAATAAAAGATAAACTAAATAAACATAAACCTACCGGTTTAGTTAATTTAAAAAAAAATGCTAAACCTAAAATAAACCCTAAACCCGAAAAAACCCTAAACCTTAAACCCAAAATCCTAAAACTGTAAACACTAAACCTTAAACCCTAAACCCTAAACAATAAACTAAGCTAAACCCAAAACCCTAAACCCTAAACTAACCCTAAACCCTAAACCCCCTACAACTCAAAACCCTAAACCCTACAACCCTAAACCCTAAATCATAAACTAAACCCTAAACCCTAAACACTAAACCCTAAATCCTAAACCATAAACCCTAAACCCTAAGCCCTAAGCCTTAAACCCTAAACCCTTAAAACCTGAAACCCTAAAGCTTAAATACTAAACCCTAATCCCTAAACCTAAACCATAAACCCTAAACTTATTTTCACTTTTTGGCTTGAGCTAAGTTTTATTTTTGACCTCTAGATTGTAGGTTGGCCTGGGGGTTGCTACCTGGTTGTTCCTTTCTTTTAAGCCAAGGTTAGCTAGGTTTTTTTTGGCCCTGTGGCTCACTGCCTTTCACCGTGGTTACTCCTGGGTTGTTGGTGGATGAGATGATTTCTGCTCTAGCATTATTCTATTTTCTGCACTAGTTAGTTTATTGCCTCTCCTCTTGAACTCGAATTACTTTTTACTTATTTCTCATGGTTGGATTGGTCGCCTTCTTAGGGGGAACTAATGTTAGTTATTGCCTTTATGAGCCTTTTTTTGGATGCTCATATGTATTATTGCCCCTTGAGATGATCCTAAATGAGCTTGAGCCTTCTTTTTCTCAACTCTCTCCTTTTCCTCTCTTTATCCTTATCCTTTTTAGCTATGACTTTTGACTTTGTAGTGTGTTGCAAGTTTCTTTTATATATTAGAACTTTAAAGAGGGATGGTCATTACTCAATCAACCCAAGTGCTATTGATATGGATCTTTCTTACCTTGCTTTCTCAAAGAAATCATGAACTACTGCCGACTCATTCTCTTACAATTTTTAGGATTTATTTTAGTCTTACTCTATGTCTTTTTCTCTTATGCTTTTTAGCTATTGTATTTGCCCTTTTATTTTGTTTTCTTTTATTAATGTACCTAGATGGGAGTTTAGCTCTTTAAGTTTCATGTAGCTCTGAGAGGAGTAGAATTTTAGAGCTTTACCCATTTTAAGGACATTATATTTTTACCTTCTATGGTAATAAAATTCTAACTCCCCCCCTAAACCCTAAACCCTTAACAATACTAAACCCTAAAACCCTAAACACTAAATAATAAACCCCAAACTCTAAAAAGCTTAAACCCTAAAATGTAAACAATAAACCTTAAACCGTAAACCCTGATTGTAAACATAAAAATGTAAAAGCATAAAACATAAACCCTAAACCCTAAACTCTTAACCCTAAATCCTAAACCCTAAAACCTAACCTAACCCTAACCCCCATCCCTCTTGGCTGCGCTCCCTCTTTGGCAATTTTGTGTTCCCGAGCAATTTTCTGTGGTTTGGCCGCATTTCGGGCTCCTCCGATCGTGATCGCTATTTTACTGCTTGGTTGCGCTACCTCTTTCGACTTGGTTGCTTATGTGACTCTCTCTGGATCATTCAATGGCAGAGGCATCACTCTCCGTGCAACCGAGCCCGTCGCTCCTGGATGCACCGGCTTTGCCCTCTGATCTTAAAGGTACTTTGGATCCGATTTCATCCGTTAATGTGCTCGCTTAGGAGGCTCTTTACGGTAAGATCCCTAACTCTAATGCCTCGTTAACTTAATTTCAACCTCATTCCATGGATTACACTGTCATGTGTTACCCGGGATGTGGAGAAATTAGCTAAGCCTTTTGAGTTCTCTTTGGTTGGTAAATTCTCTCTAAGGCGCCCTACTCTAGATAATATTTGATCATTCTTCCATAGCTTAAAGCTTTCAGGAGTCTTCACTATTGGGTTGATTGATCCTCGACATATCCTCATTCAGTTATCCAATGATTTAGATTATTCTCAAGTCTTTGCTTGTCACTCCTATTTTGTGTATAATTGTTAAATGCGGCTCTTGAAATGATCCCCCCATTTTGATGTCAAAGAGGAATCCCCTATTGTTCCTTTATGGCTTGCTTTTCCCAACATGAGAATTCATTATGTTACTCACCAAGTTCTATTTATGGTTGGTGTTCTATTTGGTAGACCCCTTGAAATTGATCAAGCCACTGCCGCTAGATCTCGACCATCTGTTGTACGTATCTTGGTCAAGATTGACATTACTAAAAAATACCCCAAAGAAGTTTGGATCTGATTAGAAAAATTCAGATATAATTAGAAAGTAGAATTTGAAAATTTCCCTGTCTTTTGCACTCACTGTAAGATCCATGGTCATGATCATTCTGAATGCTTTGTGCTACACCCTAACCTTAAAAAGAATATACCACAGGATACTAATACCTCACAAATAATTATGTCCTCCTCTCTTCCTTTTTCTGTTTCCTCTTTTTCTTACCTTTCCTTTCTGGGTTTTTTTATTATTATGATTAATTTTCTTATTTGGAATATCTAGGGTTTTGGGACTCTCCCTATCCGCAACCGTGTTAGGAGCCTCTGTCGCACTCATAACATCAAATTTCTTGTTATTATTGAGCCTTTCATTAACTCTTCCAAGATTGCCCATGTTGCTAGATCGCTTGGATTTCAAAATTTCTTCTTCAATCTTAATAATAAGATTTAATGTTTTTGGAATAATTCCATCACCATTTCCATCATCGATGATCTTGATCAATTGGTTAATGTAAAAATCTCATTAGGTGAGTTTTCAGCTTTTGGTTCCTTTATATATGCTTCTTGTAATAGAGCTGGTAGGAACATCCTGTGGAATCACTTAAGAACCTTCGCCTCCTCGTTAACCTTCCACGTTGGTTGGGGTGATTTCAACACTATAATTGCTTCTTCAGAAAGGAGGGGAGAATGTTCTCCTAACCTCCATTCCATGGAAGACTTCTTTGATATGATCCTAGATTGCAATCTGATTGATATTGGTTTTTCAGGGTATGATTACACGTGGCATAACTCTAGACTTTGGCGATCTTGGACCCTCTTTAATTCTCTTTGGATCAATCAATGGCCTCTTACTGTTGAGCATTTGAGCGTAACTTTGTCGATCATGCTCCTCTTTGATCTCTATCAAAACTCCCCCTTAACCCTTCTACTCCTCACCTTTTAGATTCCAAAATATGTGGACCCAACATGGCGATTTCACTAATGTTGTTTTCACTAATTGGATGGCTCTGCTCACGGATAATTCGTTAAAGGCATGATTCGCTTTTTAGCTCAAGAGGCTTAAACAAAACCTCAATTGGTGGAACAAGCATATTTTTTAAAATCTTTTACCAATCTTAAAGCTATGGAACAAGTGGTTTGTTCTCTTGAAGAGGCTTTAACCGATCTGAAGCTTGATGAGTTGAGTATTGCCAAAGATAGCTTGATTAATTACCAAAATATGGAGGAAACCTATTAGCATCAAAAAGCCGCTAGCAAACATATTGCTGATGGGGACAGAAACACTAGGTATTTCTATGCTATTTACAATAAACGAAAAGCTTTAAACTCGATTAAGAAAATTAAGAACTCTAATGATGGCTGGATAACTGATAATAATGAAATTAAGGAATCTATCATGCATCACTTTCAAAATTTATTAAACTCTAATCCTTCATTAGAAACCCCCTCCAACACCCATCTAATCCCTTCTATGATTAGCAATAAGGCTAACCATTTGCTCATTATGCATCCCTCAGAAGCGGAGATTAGTAGTACTCTCAATAGCATGAACACTAATTCTGTTGCTAGCCCTGATGGTTTTATGGCTCATTTCTTTCAGCATTGTTTGCCTTTTATTAAATCTGATCTTGTTGATGCTGTTATTGATTTCTTTGATGGCAGCCCTATTCCTAGATATTTTGCAAGTACTTCTATTATCCTTATTCCCAAAACCAACAATCCTAAATCTTGGGGCGATTTTAGACCTATTAGTCTTTGAACCTTTTTCCAAAAACTCATTGCTAAATTAATTAATAATAGGCCCCTGCTAACTAAAATCATCTCCCCTAACCAAACTGGCTTCGTTAAAAATAGAGCCATATCTGATAATATTCTTCTCGCTTAAGAGCTGGTTCACGACATTGATGTTTCTTCTAGAGGAGGTAATATTCTCTTCAAACTGGACATCTCTAAAGCATTTGACAACCTCTCATGGGATTTCCTCTTTCAAATCTTACATTTGTTTGGTTTCTCTGATAATTTTATCCGGCTTATAAAAAGTTGTATCACCAACGTCTGGTTTTCTATTATCATAAATGGTGAGTCCCTTGGTTTCTTTACATCGATCCATGGTTTGCGTCAAGGTGACCCTCTTTCTCCCTCTCTTTTTATCATTGTTGTTGAATATCTTTTGAGGAGCCTCAATGATCTTTTCATTAAAAAACCTAACATGGTTTATAAAAGTCATGGTGGTTTCCCTATCTCTCATCTTAGCTTTCCTGATGATTTTATAATCTTCTGCAATGCTTCTCTTCAACATGTTAAAACTATTAAGAATCTCTTAAATGACTTTGGCAAAGTTAGTGGACTCTTCCTTAATGAAAGAAAATGCTATTTTATTCCGCCTAAGATTCCTACCAATAATAAATCAAATCTCCGTAATTACTAATTTAAGCATAGTCAACTTCCCATTAATTATCTCTCGCTTTTTTAAAGGCCAAAAGATCTCATCTTTTGATGACCTTATTCAGAAAATATCTAATAAAATTTCGGTTTGGGAATTTCATTTACTTTCTTTGGTAGGCTTACCTTGATTAAGAGCACTCTTAATTCCATGCCTTTATATCTCATCCAAACCATCAACCATTTCAATCATCAGAATTGAGCATCTCTCTAAACAAATTTTTGGGCTCCAATACCTCTTCTTAAAATGCACTCCTCTTGGTTTAAAAGTTGTGGCACTTTAAGGTGGTCTTGGTTGTAAATCCATAAAAGAAGCTATCAATGCCTTTTCCTATAAACTCGGTGGAATTTTAGGAGTAATCATAGTCTTTGGGCTAATTTCATGACTCAAATATTGCTGGTAAACACCCTCATTTGTCCCTTTAAATCGGATTCTCCCATGTGGAAAAGACTTTGTTCTATCAAATGGGATCTGAATCCTTAATTTTTTGGGCATTAACTCGGCACTTCTTTCTTTTGGTAAGATAACTGGAGTGGAGGTGGATCCATTGATGACTTACTCTCCACCCATTCCACTGCCGCTATTAGAGTAAACTCTTTCTGGCATAACTACAAGTGAACAATAGTAAGCTTGCTGATTTTATCCCATTTACTTTCTTGAATATGGTTTCTACTATTCCTATCACTCCAATCAATCAAGACCAAATTCTCTTTAAGCTCTCACATAATTGCGATTTCAACCTCAAAAATGTGTGGCTCCACATTAAAGATACTCAAGATTCCTCCTATGTGTTCTCTAAACTTTGGAATAACAATATCCCTACTTCTTATTCTATTCTTACTTGACGTATTCTGAAAAATTTTATCCTTGTTGATTCCTTGTTGTGGGGAAAAGGTTTTCATTTACCCTTTTAATGTCAATGCTGTTTTCATATTGAGAATGTTAATCATGTTTTTTTCAATGGGGCCATTGCTTCAAAACTTTGGATTAGGTATGATGATCTTTTTAACACTTTCAATTTCAATGGCTCTCTTACTTTATATCAACTTCTTGAAGCCTATTTTGATAATATTATTCCAGGTCACATTAAAGTCATCTTTATCACTCTTATCGGTTCATATGGATAGATCAAAATGATGGAAAACATCATGGGATCCCTATGAACCACGTGAGGATTATTGCTAGAACTAAAAAAAAAATTTGTGACTTGTTTAAAGCCAATCTTATTCATTACAGACAATTTAAAGGCTGTAAATTTGTGGCCAATAAATTAAGTTTTATTCTGCCTGACCAACCTTATTGTCCAAATGACACGATTGTTTTTTGGAAAAAACCTCTTGACCACATTATTAAAATTAATCTGATGGCTCATTTCCCATAATGGTTCTATGGTTGTGGTGGCATTTTCAAGAATTCTAAGGGTATAGTACTATGTGCTTTTGCTTATCCCCTTACTTCTGCCTGTCCCATTCTTGAGCTTATGGCAGTTCACAAAGCACTTGAGATTTGCCTCCAAAATGGCTGGCTCAATATTTGGATTGAGGTGGATGCTCTTCTGCTGATTGATCTTTTGATTTCCACCAGAATGAGCAGCATTGAATTGTACTACCTCCTCAAGCAAACTAGAGCTCTTCTTTCCCAGCTGAATTTTAACATCACTCATGTTTGGCATGAAGGAAATGCTTGTGCTGACTACCTTGCCAATCTAGGTGCTAGATCAGATGGTATCATTTTCTTTGATCAACTAACCTTACCCAAACACTTGCGTGGACTGGTTAACTTGGATAATTTGGGGTTTCCTTATCTCAGAACTTAAGCTAACCTTTTTGATGTATACTTGGATATAGGGTTTTTTCTTTATTTTCCCTTACTCCCTATTTGGATTGGGCTTTCATGTTTGCCTCTCTCTTTTGTTTCTACTTTATTTCTCCTCTCTTTCTGGCCCTTACTGCTAGTCTATTTTTTCTGATCTGGAAAGGTCTTGTTTTTGGGACCTATTTACAGATTATTGTCTTTATGACTTACGGCAATTTTATGATTCTCGATTTTCCTACAATTGGTTTTATTATTAGCTGGGCTATTTTTGATCACACATGCTATAGCTCTCTTCATCCTCGTTCTGTTTGTCATCGTCAGAATTCTCCTCTTTTATTTTGGGCTCATTTTTATGAACTCTCTACTCTTAATGGCTTTTCCTATGGTCAACTTTTTGGTATCCCCTTTCTTAGTTATTGGCTGAATTGGACCCTTGAGGCTACTGGCTATCCTGCTATTTCTGGACTTATGTCCCATTCTCAGCAGGTTTGGAGTTACTTAAAGGATTTTCATTTTGCCTTTGCTGAGATCCCTGAGATTATCCATCTGATTTCTTGGTTCTTTACTAATGCTTTTGGGTGGACTCTTGGCCAGCTTGTTGGTTTTAACTGCCTTGGTTGTTGGCTAAACTGGATTAATACTCCATCTTCTGTCTATGGGGCTTTGGACTGGTTTGCTCAGTAACTCCCCTTTGAAGTTGTTTATTGCTGGGTAGATTTTGCTTTGAACCCCCTTAATGGTGTATTATATGCCTATCATCTTAATTCATTATTTTACATTATTTACTGTTGCATTCTCCATCTTCTTGCAGTTAAACTACTTTTTATTGCAATATTTATCCTGGATGGGTGACTTTATGGCAAGCAACTGGTTCTTATTGTCTTGGTTGTTTCTTGTCTTGGATTTTTGTTGTCTTGGTTTTTTGACTCTATGTTGGCTCAATCCACATTGGTAGGACTTACGGGTCTATGCTCAAGTTATTTCTTTCATTGCTGTTCTGAGGATTTTTGGTGTTTGCTATCTGGATTACTGCATTCAAGGTACTTATTATTATGCTATATCTACTTGGTTGTTAAATATGGCTTTGTCTACCCTGATTGTGTGGCTTTATGGCCAACTTGTTGTCCTTTCTTGTCTAGAATGTTGTTGTCCTAATTGTTACTGTCCTGGCTGGTTTTTGCCTTGGTTACCTGTTGTCTTGTTTTTGCTGGATTCTAATGATGATACTCATTTGAATCCAATTTTTGATCTTTTTGTTGGTGGGTTCCACTGTGGAAATAACCTCTCTATTTGTTGGGGTTGCTCTCTGTGATGTTCTCTGCATGTTCATCACCGTTAGTTATGTTCTTCATTACTGTTGTCTCTATTCCCCTCTCAATTCAATTAGGTTTGTGCTGTCGTATGCATTGTTTATCTTGATTGGGTGTTATTATGGCCGATTCTTGCCTTTTTTGTTATCTTCTTATCTTGGTTGTTTGTTAATCGGATTATCAATTCTGGTCTGAATAATGAAACGATGTAGCTGATTGTATTCATTTGGTGCCTTTTTTTTGGTTGGTTTGTCCTTTTCCGTGTTTATCTTGCTTTGGATATTGATAAGGGTTTCAACATGTTGCCTTCTCTGTGTATGCTCTTTCGATTATGCTATTTTTTTATTATTTGTTGCCATGGCTTTCTATCTCTTGGGTTTCTAACCTTTACTAGGTCTTTGCTGATTGTTGTCCCTTCCTGTCTTGGTATTCTTTTCTTTTTTGCTATTTGTCTTGGTTATCTTCTATCTTTTTTTTCTGGATTCTATTATGGATCCTAATTTGTATCCCTGTTTTGATCTATCCTCTGGTGGGTTCCAATGTTGCACTAACTATTTTATTGTTGGGGTTGTTTTTCTGATTTCCCTTGCTATTTACGTATTATTTATTTTTATTTTGTGATCTACACTACCCTTGCTGTTTCTATTCCCAACTGGGTTCAGATTGGCTTGTCCTGCTTTCTCCTTGGAATGCAATCACTATGCTGTCCCTATGTGTCTTGGCTACTGCTGCCTTGGCTATTTTTTTTTTCTTTTTTTTCTCTTGGTTATCTGCTATCATGTTTTTTCTGGATTCTATTGTGGATCCTATTTGGGGATCAGTCTTGGAATGCAATCTCTATGCGGTCCCTTGTTGTCTTGGTTTTGGTTATCTTGGCTACTACTGCCTGGGCTATTTTTTGGTCTTGGTTATTTGCTGTCATGTCTTTTCTAGATTCTAATGTGGATCCTATTTGGGCTCCCAGTATTTCCCATCTGGGATCAGTCAGGTTTGTGCTTCTTACTCCTTGGAATATAATCTCTATTATTAAGGGGTGGTACTATCAAGCTTCTTATCTTCTTTGCCTTCATTTTTTGATCTGATTCTGGTCTTTAGTCCGACTTCTCTTCTTTCTTATTCTAATTATCCTTATTGGTATTTTCTTTGCTTTTTGGTTTTGCTGCCTTCCCTTACAATTATTTTTTACCAATTATTGATATGGATACTAATAAGGGGCTTGTTCCAATCTGCATTCTTTATTTTGATTGGGCTCATTTTATGGACTTTACATCTACCTCAAGGCTATACTCAGACTCATTTATATATCATATAATTGGGATGGTGTAACTTATAGACTCATTGACTTGCTTAGCGAGGATTTCAGCTACCTCTTACATTCTTTCATATGGATGGTTTCTATCTTTGGCCTATTTCATATATATATAAGTGTCCTCATGTCGGTGGCTATATGGAGGATCATTTTTTTTGCATGGGATCACTCATTTATCGCCCTTAACAATTTTCTCTTTATATTCTTTATAGTTTTGTTTAGGTCTACAGGTAATAAAGCCCACAAGACTTTCAACAACTGGCTGTTATCTTCTCATAGGTTTGCTAGCTAACATGGCTGTGAGGATTTCTCTTTCTTTTTATTTTTTTGCAGGCAATTCTCTCTTGTCCTATTTTGCAGGTGATTCTCTCTTGCAAGTTTGCTCCATTTTTTCATGCATTCTCAAGTTCTTGAGCAATGTAACCTTTCTTTGGCTTATTATGTTTATCTACTTGTATCTTTTGATTGCTTTAAGGTCTTCCTTTGCTTTTGGATGTACTTAGATAGGGATTTACTCCTTAGGCTGATTGTAGCTCTTTGAGCAGTAGTTCTAGAGTTTATCCCCTTTAAGGACTTTGTAACCCACTTTTTGTGCAATAAAATACCCCTACAAGGGGCTTCCCTAAAAAAAAAAAACCCTGAAACCTAACCCTAAACACAAAACCTTAAACCTCAAACCCCAAACCTTAAGTAACTAAAATAATAAAAATATAAACCCAATCCCTAAAGCCTATTATACCTCAACCTAAACCTAAACCGTAAGAATGGGCAAAACCTTGACGATAGGAACATCATCGTCAACCAGGCATAGTCAAGATCTGGTGGAGATGAAGGGATCTTGCTCATGATGGTGGGATCTAGTGGTGGATATGGAGGTGGTGGTCGGTGCATTGGTGGTTATGGAGGCGGGAATTGAGACGGAGGTTACAGCCGTGGTGGTGGCGGAGGGAGAGATCGGGGATATGATGGTGGACTTTGCACTCGAGAGGCCGAGGTGGTTCTAATGGGAACTAGAGAAATTAAAGAATTGTCGATCCAATCTGTTGCTTATGGAATTGTGTCCTTACAATAGAGATAGTTCTAGTTATCTAGGGTTTTGGATTTCCTCTATGCATGCTCAATTTTTATCTATGTTGTCTCTTGTGTCTTAGAAAACTTGGTGTATTACTTGGTTGATGAAATCAAAAAGAAGAAATGTTGAATTTGAATTTATTATCTATTTTAAAAAAAAAACTCAAAACCCTAAACTAAAACATGAACCCTAATCTTAAAACCTAAACCAAAACTTAAAAATAAAATAAAATAAAATAAAACTAAACTAAAATAAATAAACCTAAAATAAATAAACTGAAATAAATAAAAATAAAAATAAACCTAAATAAAAATGAAAAATGAAAATAAACTAAAATAAATAAAAAAACTAGATTAATTGAATAAACCCAAAGCTTTGAGTTTACTTAATTTATAAAAATAAAGAAAATTAAAAATATAAAAATGAAAATAAAAAACCTTTAGCTATAAAACACTAAACCCAAAACCCTAAACCCTAAGACCTGACACAAAAACCAAATAAAACCCTAAAACCTAAAAATGACAAACTAAAATAAAAAAATAAAATAAAATAAATGAAAACTAAATAAAATAATAATAATAAAACCTAAACTAAAACTTAAACCTAAAACCTAAAATAAAATAGAATAAAAATTAAAACTTAAAATATAATAAAAAAAATATAAAACCTAAACTAAACTAAAAAATAAAATTAATAAAAATTTAAAAACTTAAATAAAATAAATACATAACATAACATAAAAATAAAAAAAATAAAGTAAAAACTAAATAAAAACCTAAACCTAAAAAATAAAGTTATAAAAAATAAAAAATAAAACCTAAACCCTAAACTAAAAAAATACCTAAAAAAAATAAACAAAATAAAATAATTATAAATCAAATCTAAAATAAACTGAAATAAAATAAATAAAAACTAAACATAAACCCTAAACTAAATAAAATAAAATAAATTAATGATAAAACGGTTACTTAAACTAAAAAAAAAATAAAACCTAAAAATAAACATAAAATAAAAATATAAACAAAAATAAAATAAAATAAAAACCTAAACTTAAACCTAAAAATAAACAATAAAACCTAAACCTAAAAAATAAAATAAAAATAAAACTAAACTAAAAAAATAAACATAAACCTAAACCTAAACTTAAAAAATAGACTAAACTAAAAATCCTAAACAAAAATATATAAACTAATTTAAATAAAATTTAAAAAATAAACCTAAATAAAAATAAAAAATAAAATAAAATAAAATAAATAAATAAATTAAATTAAATAAACTAAATGTACCTAAACCTACTAGTTTACTTAATCTTAAAAAAATCCTAAACCAAAAATAACCCTAAACCCCAAACCTTAAACCATAATTCCTAAACCCTAAACCCTAAAATACCATAAACCTTAAACCCCAACCAAGCCATACCAAACCACAAACCCTAAACCCTGATCCTGCCCCCCTGACCTAAATCAAAAACTACCCCAAACCATAAACCCTAAACTCTATAACTTAAATCCTAAACCCTAAAAAACCATAAACCCTAAACCCTAAACCCTAAACTAACCCTAAACCCTAAAAACCCCCTACAACCCTAAATCCCCTACAACAACCCTCCCAAACCAAAAAACCTGACCCTAAACCCAAAATCCTAAGCACTACCCTCAATTGTAAACCCAAAATAACACTGACCCTACCAAACCCTAAACTTATTTTTACTTTTTTTGGCTGGGTTATGTTTTGACCTCTTACTTTGGGTTGGCTTGGTGGTTTACATGGTTCCTATTATTTTAGCCTAGGTTGGCTTTTTTTTTAGCCTTGTGGTTCTTCTCTGCCTTGTTACTCACGGTTCTTTGTGGATTAGATGGTTTATGCTCTGGCTTTATTCTATTATCTGCATTAGTTGGTTTATGAGCTCTCCTCTTTAACTTGAATTACTTTTTATTGGTTGATGGTTTCATTTTTAAGTTATTTAGTCATTTGTGGTTGCTCACCCTAGTTTGGCTTGGTGACTACTACTTACTAGACTTTAGCTTGAGGGCTCCTATCTTGGTTTTGTTGGTTGTTTCTCTGTTAATTGGCATTGGTCTACTGCTTGCTGATGGTTGGTTCTGGTTTTTGCTAGTTTGGAGCTTGGATGGGTATTTGGATAGTGGTTGTTGTTGGGGTTCTAACTTTGTTCTAGCCTTTCTATAGGTTATTGTGATTAGTCTCTTATAGTTATTGTTTGGTGGCTTGACTGCTAGCTAGTTGATGGCTGATTGCTTTTTATTTAATGGTGCAAGATCTGAAACTATATGAACTTCTGTCTTTCGATGTTTTCTTGTATCAGGTATGCTGGCTATGATGGCTTTGATGTTACTTACCTCTTCTCTCTTGTTGGTAGCATTACACATGATTGTAACTCATCTTTATGAATTTTGGATGCTCATATGTATTGTTGCCCCTTGAGATAATCCTAACTGAGCCTGAGCATTCTCTTTCTCAGCTCTCTCCCCTTTTTCTCTCTTTATGCTTATCCTTTTTAGCTATGACTTTTGCCTTTGTAATGTTTTGCAGATTTCTTTTACAGGTTGGATCTTTTATAGAGGGAATGTTCATTACTCAGTCAACCCAAGTGTTGATACTATGGATCTTGCTTATCTTGCTTTCTCAAAGATATCATGAACTATCGCTGACTCATCTTTTTACTATTTTTTGGATTTGATTTAGACTTACTCTGTGTTTATTTCTGTTATGTTTTCTAGCTATTCTATTTTATGTTTTATTTTATTTTCTTTTTCTAATGCACTTAGATGGGAGTTTAGCTCTTTAGGTTTCTTGTAGCTTAGAGAATAGTAGAATTTTAGAGCTTTACACCTTTTAAGGACATTATATCTTTTCCTTTTATGGCAATAAAATTCTAACTTTACCTAAAAAAAAAAACTTAAACAACCTTAAACCTTGAAACCCTGAACCCTAAACCCAAACCCTAAACCCTAAACCTTAAACCCTAAACTTTAAACCATAAAACTTAAACACTAAAACCCTAAACTTTAAATGCTAAATGAACCCTAAACCCTAAAAGCCCTAAACCCTAAAGCCTAAACACTAAACCCTAAAACCTAAACCCTAATCTTAAACCCTAAACCCTAAACCCTAAAAACATAAAACCTAAAACCTAAAACCTAAAACCATAAACCCTAAGCCCTAAGCCTTAAACCTTAACCTTAAGCCCTAAACCAAAAATTGCAAACCCTAAACTTAAACTTAAAGTAACTAAATCAATAAAAAAATAAACTTAAATACTAAAACCTAATAAATTGAATCCTAAACCTAAACCGTAAGAATGGGTAGAATCTTGATGATAGGAACATCACCATCAACAAGGATCAATTTAGATCTGGCAGTGGAGGTGAAGGCTGAGGTGGCAATTATCATAGTGGTAGTGGGGATCTCGAGGTGCTGGCAGATATGGAGGTGGTGGTCAGAGTAGTGGTGGTTATGGAGGTGGGAAGAGCGACAAAGGTTACAGTCATGGTTGTAGTGGAGGGAGATATCGGGCATATGATGGTGGATCCCGCTACTCAAGAGGTCGGGGTGGTTCTAATTGGAACTGGAGAAACTGAAGAACGGTTGATTCGATCTGCTACTTATGGAACGGTGTCTTTATAGTTGAGACGGTTCTAGTTATCTAGGGATTTTGATTTGCTCTATGTGTGCTCACTTTTTATAAATGTTGTTGCTTGTGTCTTAGAAAACTTGGTGTGTTACTTGGTTGATGAAATCAAACAGAAGAAATGTTAAATTTCAATTTATTCTCTGTTTAAAAAAACCCAAAATCCTAAACTAAAACCTGAACCCTAAACCTAAACCCTAAACAATAAACCCTAAACCCCAAAAACCCTAAAACCTAAACCCTAATCCCTAAAACCCCAAATAATAAACTCTAAACCCTAAACCCTAAAACCTAAACCCTAAACCTTAAACCCAAAACCCTAAACCCTAAACCCCAAACCCCTAAAATTTAAACCCTAAATCCTACCAACCCCAAAGCTAAAAGCTAAAAACTAAAAAATAAACCTAAAAATAAAATAAATAAAATAAACTAAAATATTAAATAAATGCTTAAACTAAACCTAAACTAAAACATAAACTTAAAAATAAAATAAAAAAAATAAAAACTAACCAAAATAATAAAAATAAAATCTTAAACTAAATTAAAAACATAAAAGAAAACTTAAATAAAATATAAACTAAAAGTAAAATAAAAATAAAAATAAATAAACCTAAAATAAGATAAAATAAAAACTAAATAAAAACCTAATCCTAAAAAATAAACCTAAAAATAAAAAAAAGAGTAAAACCTAAACCCTAAACTAAAAAAACAATTTAAACCTAAAATAAAAAAAAAAACCTAAACCTAAACTAAAAATAAACTAAACCTAAACCTAAACCTAAAATAAACTAAACCTAAACCTAAACTAAATAAAATAAAATAAACTAAAAATAAACCTAAACCTAAACTAAAAAATAAAACCTTAGAATAAAATAAAAATAAGAACCTAAAACCTAAACCTAAAAAATTAAAATAAAAACCTAAACATAAACCTAAAAATAAAAAATAGAAGTTAAACATAGAAAATAAAATAAAAATAAAACTAAACTAAAATAAATAACCTAAACTAAAATATATAAACCTAAATTAAATAAACTAAACTAAATAAAAATAAAAATAAAAATAAACTAAAATAGATAAATAAAAACTAAATAAACTTAAACCTACCAGTTTACTTATTTTAAAAATAATAAAAATTAGAAAAAACTAAAATTAAATTTATAAAACCCTAACCCTAAACCCTAAACCCTAAAAAAGTAACCCATGCTAAACCCATCTAAACCCTAACCCTGAGCCTAAACTAAACCTAAACCTTAAATCTAAACCCATCAACCACAAAACTAAATATAAATTTAACCTAAATAAAACCTAAAATAAAATAAATAAATAAACCTAAACCTAAAAAATAGACTTAAAATAAAACCTAAACCTAAACAAAAAAAAAACTGAAAATAAAATAAAACATGTAAACCTAAACCTAAAAATAAAATTAAAACCTCAAAAAAATAAATTAAAATAAATGACTAAGAAAATAAACCTAAATTTGGACCTAAACCTAAAAATAAACTAATAAAAAACCTAAAATAAATAAACTAAACTAAATAAAATAAAATAAACCTAAATAAAATAAAATATAAAATAAACTAAAATAAATAAATAAACCTAAAACTTAATTCGATTTAAAAAATCAAAAAATAAAATTAAAGCATCTCTCATCCTAAACTAAAACCACCCTACACCCTACACCTAAACCCTAAACTTAAAACCTAAACCTCTAAAACCTATAAATAAAATAAATAAATAAATTCTAAACATAAATAAAATAAAATATAATAAAAACTTAAACTAAAACCTAAACCTACACCTAAACCTAAAATAAAATAACCTAAAAAATAAAAACTATACTTAAATAAAAATCTAAACTAAACTAAAAAAATAAAATAAACCTAAAAATAAAATAAATAAAATAAAATGAAACCTAAACATAAAATAAAAATAAGACAAACCAAAAATAAAATAAAATAATAACTAAATAAATACCTCAACCTAAAAAATAAATTTAAAAATAATTCTTGAAAATAAATAAAACATAAAACATAAACCTTAAACTAAAAAAAAACTTAAACCTAAAATAAAGAAAATAAAGAAAACCTAAACTGAAATTGAAATAAACTAAACTAAAATAAATAAATCCTAAATCGAAACCTAAAATAAACTAAACCTAAAGCCTAAACTAAATAAAATAAAATAAACCTAAACTTAAACTAAAAATAAATAAATAAAACCTAAAAGTAACCCTAAAATAAAACATAAAACTTAAACCTAAAAAAAATAAAACCTAAACCTAAAAATAAAAAAAATTAAACTTAAATCTAAAAAATAAAATAAAATAAAACAAAAAATAAACTAAACCTAAAACCAATTAAATATGATAAATAAAACCACAAAATAAAATAAAAATAAATTAAATAAACCTAAACCTACTTTTTTAAAGAAACCATAAACTAAAATAAATCCTAAACCACAACCTAAACCTAAAAAAATCTAAACCTTAAATCGTGAAAACCCTAAACCCTAGGCCCTAAACCCTAAAACCATAAATACCTATAAACCATAAACTCTAAAACACTAAACCATATAAAATACAAACCATAAACCCCAAATTCTAAAACCATAAACCAAACCATAAACCAAAACCCCTAACCTGTGACCTAAACCATAAAACCATAAACCCTAAACTTTAAACCCTAAACACTAAACCATCAAAACTATAAACCCTAAATCATAAACCCTAAACTATAATCCCTAAACCTTATCCCTAAACCCCAAACCCTAAGCCCTAAACTTATTTTTACTTTTTGGCCTGAGCTGGGTTATGTTTTTGACCTTTTGCTTTTGGATTGGCCTAGTTTGAGGTTCTTGTCTTTCCTGGGTTGGATTAGTTTTGCTTGGTGGCAGTCTTCTCTCCTTTTACTACGGTGGATGAGATAGTTTCTGCTTTATCTTTATTCTATTTTCTGCACTGGTTTGTTTGTTGGCACTCCTCTTGAACTCGAATTACATTTTACTAATTTTACATGGTTGGATGGGCGGCCTTCCTAATGGGAACTACTACTATTGGTTGTTGCCTTTCTAAGCTTTCTTTTGGAGAATTTCAGGCCTACTTTTTTGGGGGTTGCCTCCCAGTTCCTTGTTGTTTGTTGCTGGATACTTTTTTTGGCTTGGTTTTGTGTTTGGTTATTTTCCTGGGATTAGCCTCTTCTTGGTATGTTGTTTGCATCACATTTTATGTTATTATTATGCTTCCTATTGGGTTAGTCTTTGTTGCTAGGGAAGTTGGGTTTTTCGACTGGTCTTGGCTAACTATTGTTGTTGCCTTTCTATTATGGTTGTGCTTCTTTTGGACCTCTATTGTGAGGTGCTTTATTGGTTTTATTCTTTTCATTAGTTGATGGGGATGCTTCCTTTGTTGGTTAATTATGATGGGTTGTTCTCTAATGGTTTACTTATGGCTATTTTACTTAGCTGGTTTTGTTGGAGGAGTTTTAGTTGTCCTTGGAATCTTGGTAGGTTAATTTCTTTTTTCTTGTTGGTCTTTTCCTTCTTCTTGGACAATTTGTTGGAGCCTTTTACTGTGCTTGTTGAGCCTTTGTTGATTCTTTTGGATTGGCCTTTTTTGGTTTCAAGTGGTTGGTGGCTACCTTTGGCCACCTTTTGTGTGGTTGTTTTATCTTCTAGTGATTTGCACTAGTTGTAGCTTATATTTCCTTCAGATGATGGTTTCATTTTTGAGCTATTTAGTCATTTTTGGTTGCACACCTTGGTTTAGCTTTGTGACTGCTACTTGTTGAAACATTAGCTTTAGGGCTTCTATCTTGGTTTTGTTGGCTATTTCTCTATTAATTCACATTGGTGTAGTGCTTGCTAATGGCTGGTTCTGGTTTTCTGTAGTTTGGAGCTTGGATGGGTATTTAGATAATGGTTGTTGTTGGTGTTCTGACTTTGTTCTATCTTCTCTTTAGGTTATTGTGATTAGTCTATTGTGGTTTTTGGTTTTGGTGCTAGCTAGTTGCTCGGTTGCTCTATATTTAAGTGATCCGAACTCTATGGACCTGGCCTTGGATGTTTGCTTGTATAAAGTATGTCGGGCTATGATGGCTTTGCTCTCTGGTTGGTAGCATTACATATGATTGTAACCCTTCTTTATGATGTTTGAATGCTCATATGTATTGTTGCCATTTGAGATGACCCTAACTAAGCTTGAGCCTTATCGTTCTCAGTTCTCCCTTTTTCCTCTATTTATCCTTATCCTTTTAGCTATGAATTTTTCCTTTGTAGTGTTTTGCATATTTCTTTTATATGTTGGAACTTTATAGAGGGAATGGTCATTACTTAGTCAAGCCAAATGTTGTTGTTGTGGATTTTTCTTATCTTGCTTTCTTAAAAGAATCATTAACTGTTGCTGACTCAACCTTTTATTATTTTCAAGATTTATTTTAGCCTTATTCTGTGTCTTTTTCTCTTATGATTTTTAGCTGTTGTATTTCCTACCTTTTTTTTTTCTTTTCTTTTTCTAATGTACTTAGAAGGGAGTTTAGCTCTTTAGGTTTCTTGTAGCTCTGAGAGTAGTAGAATTTTAGAGCTTTAGCACTTTTAAGGACATTGTATCTTTTCCTTTTATGGTAATAAAATTCTAACTTTCCCAAAAAAACCCCTTAACAACCCTAAACCCTAAACCCTAAACTCTGTTAAAAAAAAAACCTAAACCTTAAACCTTAAACCCTAAACCCTAAACCTAAAACATAAACCTTAAACCCTAAACCCTAAAAAGCCTAAACCCTAAAAACTAAACCCTAAACCTTAAACCCTAAACCCTAAAACCTAAACTCTAAAACCCTAAACCATAAACCTTAAAACCTAAACATATATAAATAAATAAATAAAATAAAATAAAAACTAAACCTAAATGTAAAAATAAAATGAAATAAAAAATAAAAACTAAACTAAAATAAAATAAATAAAAACCTAAACTAAAATAAAAAATAAAATAAACCTAGAAATAAAAAACCTAAATAAAATAAAAACTAAACCTAAAATAAAAAATAAAAATCTAAGATAAAATAAAATAAAATCTAGATAAAAACCTAAACTTAAAAAATAATACTAAAAATAAATAAAAAATAGAACCTACACCTTAAACTAGAAAAAACCAAAACTTAAAATAAAAAGAAAATAAACCAAAAAAAAAACTTAAACCAAAAATAAAATAAACTAAACTAAAGTAAATAAAACCTAAACCTAAACCTAAACTAAATAAAATAAAATAAACTAAAAAAAACATAAGCCTAACCTAAAAAATAAAACTTCAAAATAAACCTAAAATAACAACCTAAAACCTAAACCTAAAAAATAAAATAAAACCTAAACCTAAACCTAATAATAAAAATAAACCTAAACCTAAAAATAAAATAAAAAATAAAACTAAACTAAAAAATAAACCTAAACCTAAACATAAATTTAAAAAATAAACTAAAAATAAAAAACCTAAAATAAATAAACTAAATTAAATAAAAATAAAACTAAACCTTAAAAAAATTTAAAAATAAAATAAAATAAAATATATAAAAAATAAACTAAATAAATCTTAATCTACTAGTTTACTTAATTTTCTTTACAAAAAACCCTAAACCCCAAACCCTTAACACTAAACCCTAAAAACCCTAGACCCTAAACTCTAAACCATAAACCCTAAACTACACCACTAAACCTACAACCATAAACACTAAACATACAACCATAAACCCTAAACCCTAAAATACCCTAAACCTTAAACCCTAAAACCCTAAACCCTTAACCCTAAACCCTAAACCCTAAAATCTAAATCATAAACCCTAAACCCTAAAAAATCATAAATCCTAAACCCTAAATGCCCCTACAACTCCAAACCCTAAACCCTAAACCGTAAATAGAAAACTGTAAACCTTAACCCTAAACAACCCTAAACCCTAAAATCCTAAAACGCTAAACCCTAAATCTTAAACCCTAAAACCTAAACCCTAACAGTGGTGGTCGCAGTATTGGTGGTTATGGAGGCGGGAGGAATGACAGAGGTTATAGCCGTTATGGTGGCAGAGGGAGAAATTGAGATATGATGGTGGATCCCGCCACTCGAGAGGTCAGGGTGGTTCTGATGGGAATTAGAGAAACTGAAAAATGGTTGATCTAATTTGCTACTTATAAAACTGTGTCTTAATAGCAGAAATGCTTATATCTATCTAGCATTTTTTATTTGCTCTATGTGTCTCATTTTTTATCTATGTTGGGTTACTTGGTTGATGAAATTGAAAAGAAAGAATGTTTAATCTGAATTTTTTCTTTGTTAAAAAAATAAAAACCCTAAACCCTAATTAAAACTTGAAAGTAAACAAAAAACCTATACCCTAAACCCTAAACCCTAAAAACATAAACCCTAAACCATACAAATCCTAAATCCCTAAACCCTAAAACATAAATGCTAAACCCTAAACCCTAAATCGTAAACCCTAAACCCCTTGTAACCCTAAACCCTAAACCCTACAACCCTAAACAATAAACCCTAATCTGTAAACCATAAATCCTAAACACTAAATCGTAAACCTTAAACCCTAAACCATAAACACTTTACCCTAAACCCTAAACCTTAACCTTAAGCCCTAAACCCAAAAAAACTAAACCTAAACTAAATAAACCTAAAATTAAAATAAATAAAAATTAAACCTAAATATAATAAAATAAAAATAAATAAAACCTAAACCTAAATTAAATTATAAAATAAACTAATAAAATAAAGTAAAATAAAATAAATAAAACCTAAACTAAACTAAAAAAAGTAAAATAAATCTATGAATAAAAAACCTAAATAAAATAAAATCTAAAGGGAAAAATAAATAATTAATTAGTCCAAAAATAAACTAAAAAATAAAAATAAAAAATAGAACCCATAAACCTTAAACCTTAAATCCGAAACTCTAATCCTTAAACCCTAAATCAATAACTCTAAAACCTAAACCCTAAACCCTAAACCCTAAATCTTAAACCCTAAACCCTTAAAAACCCTAAACCATAAACCCTAAACTATAAACCCTAAAACTATAAACTCTAAATCAACCTAACTAAACCTAAACTCCCATACAACACTAATCTAAACCTAAATCAAACTCAAGCCTAAGCTAAACTTAAAACCATAAATTGTAAATCATAAACCCTAAACCCTAAACTACTCTAAACCTTAAAACCCTAAATGCTAAACCCTAAACCCTAAACCCAAACCCTAAACCCTAAACCCTAAACCTTAAACCCTAAACCCTAAACCATAAAACCATAAATTTAAACTAAATTAAAATAAAACCCTAAACCTTAACCCTAAACCTAAACTCCCAAACCCTAAGTTTATACCTTAAAGTAATTAAATTAAAAAATAAACCTGATCCCTAAAACCTAATAAACTTAAAACTAAACCTAAACCTTAAACTATAAACCATAAACCTAGACCTAAAGTAACTAAATAAATAAAAAATAAACCTAAACCCTATAACCTAATAAACCTAAACCCTAAGAATGGGCAAAACCTTGATGGTGAACATCACCACAACCACTGTCAAGATATGGTGGAGGAGGCATAGGCAGAGGCGACAGTTATCATAGTGGCGGTCAAAGTAGTGGTGGTTATGGAGGCGAGAGGAACGATAGAGGTCATAGCCGTTGTGATCGTGGAGGGAGAAATCAAGATATGATGGTGGATCCCACCACTCGAGAGGCTAGGGTGGTTCTGATGGGAACTGGAGAAATTGGAAAATGGTCGATCCGATATGCTACTTATAGAACTGTGTCTTCATAGTCGAGATAGTTTTAGTTATCCAAGATTTTAGATTTGCTCTATGTGTGCTCATTTTTTATCTATGTTCTCGCTTGTGTCTTAGAAAACATGGTGGGTTACTTGGTTGATGAAATTAAAAAGAAGCAATGTTTAATCTGATTTTATTCTCTATTAAAAAAAACCAAAAATACTAAACCCTAAATTAGAATGTGAACCCTAAACCAAAAACTTATACTCTAAACCCTAAACCCTAAAAACCATAAACCCTAAACCCTAAAAACCATAAATCCTAAATCATAAAAACCCTAAACCCCTAAACCCTAAAACCTAAACACTAAACCCTAAACCCTAAAACCCTAAACCCTAAACCCTAAACTAAAACCTAAACTAAAACCTAAAACCTTAAACTGTAATCTAAGCCCTAACATAAACCTAAACTAACCTTAAACCTAAACCTAAATCCTAAATCCAAACCCTAAACCCTTAATCGTAAACCCTAAACCCTACATGCTAAACACTAAACCCTAAACCCTAAACCCCCCAAAACCCTAAACCCTAAACCATAAACCCTAAACCCAAATCCCTAAACCATAAGAACCTAAGAACCTAAACCTAAACTAAATAAATCTTTAAAACAAAATAAATAAATAAATTGAAACCTAAATAAAATAAAATAAAATTAAAAATAAACATAAACAAAAACCTAAACCTAAGCCTAAAAATAATATAAATAAACTAAGAAAAATAAACTAAAATAAAATAAATAAAAACCTAAACTATACTTAAAAAATAAAATAAACCTAATAATAAAAAACCTAAATAAAGTAAAAGCTAAATGTAAAAAAAACCAAAAATAAACCAAAATAAAAAAATAAAAAATAAAAACCATAAACCTTAAACACAAAACTCTAAACCCTAAACTTTAAACCTTAAATCCTAAACTCTAAGCCCTAAACCTTAAACCTACAACCCTAAACCCTAAATCCTAAACCCTAAACCCTAAAAAACCTTAAACCTTAAACCCTAAACCCTTAAACCCTAAACCTTTAACCCGGAAACCTAAACCATAATCCCTAAACCCTAAATCTTAAAATAACCCTAAAATAAAATAAAATAAATAAAATCCTAAACTAAATTAAAAATAAAAATCCTAAATATTATAAAAACTAAACCTAAAATAGAAATAAAATAAACCTAAAGTAAAATAAAATAAAAACTTAAACCTAAAAAATAAACCCAAAAATAAATAAAAAATAAAACCTAAACCTTAAATTAAATAAAACCTAAACCTAAAGCTAAAATAAAATAAACCTAAACCTAAATAAAAATAAACTAAACTAAAATAAATAAAACTTAAACCTAAACTAAATAAAATAAAATAAACAAAAAATAAACGTACACCTAAACTTAAAAATAAAACCTAAAAATAAGCCTAAGATAAACACATGAAACCTAAACCTAACAAAATAAAATAAAAACCTAAACTTAAACCTAAAAATAAAATAATTAAACCTAAACCTAAAAAATAAAATAAAAAGAAACTAAACTAAAAAATAAACTAAAATAAATACCTAAACTTAAACAAATAAACCTAAAATAAATAAACTAAATTAAATAAAAATAAAAATAAACCAAAATAAAAATAAAAAGTAAAATAAACTTAAATAAATAAAAAATAAATTAAATAAACCTATACCATCTTGTTTACTTAATTTAAAAACATAAATAATAAAAAATAAACCAAAACCCTAGCCCTAAACCCTAACCCCTAAAACTAACCCTAAACCCTAAAACACTGAACCAAAACCCTAAACCCTAAACCTTAAACCTTAAAAGAACTTAAACTTAACTTAAATCGTAAAAAAACTCAAATCAACTCTACCATACGCTTATCCTGCAATTATGTGTTCCCTTTCATTTTCCTTGTGGCTTGGCTGATCTTCGATCCTTCTCGATCATAATTTTTCATTATTTGTCTCTGATTGGCCACTAATTTGAGTTTCCCTTTACTCTTTAAATGTCAGAGGAATCGCTTTCCGTGCAGCCGAGCTTTTCGAACTTGGAGGCGTCGGCTAAGGCTTCTGATTTACAAGGTATTATGGATATGACATTATCCATTACTTTGCCTGCTATTAAGTCTTTCAAGGATGCATTATCTGGTGAGAACTCTTCCCCTAATGCTATGGTCAATTTGATCTCAACCTCTTTTCGTAGGATGCCTGTTGTTATCTGCTCAGATCTTGACATGGAAAAGTTGGCAAAGCCTTTCGAATTCTCCTTATTTGGTAAATTTTCCTTACGTAGGCCAACTCTCGATAACATCCATTCATTTTTTTCATAGCCTAAAGCTCTCTGGCATTTTCATTGTCAGTTTGATTGATCCTAGGCATATTCTTATTTAGATCTCTAATGACTTAGATTACTCAAGAGTTTTTGCTCATTTCTCCTACTTTGTGTATAATTATCAAATGAGGCTTTTGAAATGGTCTCCTCTTTTTGATGTAAAAGAGGAATCTCCAATTGAGCTTTTATGGCTAGCTCTTCCTAATATGAGAATACACTACGTTACACATCAAGTTCTCTTGCTCTCTTTGGTGGCCTCTTAAAATTGATCGTGCCACCACTGATCATGACCTTGCTTGTATTTGGTTGAGATTGATATTACCAAAAAGTATCCTAAAGAAGTATGGATCAGCTCTGAGAAATTTGGTTATAATCAAAAAGTCAAATTTGAAAATTTTCCTATTTTTTGCACACATTATAAGATTCATGGTCATGATCATTCTGAATGCTTTGTGTTGCATCCTCACCTTAAAAAGAATAAATTGTCAGATCCTAATCCCTCTCTAGTAAATGAAAAAAATAATAAATTTTCTTATGTACCTAAAGTCACTCAAAATGGAACTCATCCCCCTACCCCTACTCTTTTATTATCTATTGATTTGCCTATTGAAGAGCAATCTGAGCATGTTAAAAATAATGCTTATGAGGTTCATGAGGAGGCTAATGATAACTTACCTAACATTGCTTCTAATTGTAATAATTTGGCTCCTCAAGACAATACCTTGACTCAGTATAATCTACCCCTCTTAGCTTGTGAACCCTAGGAGACTCATATGAACCCTAGTGGTGATTTGAATGGAAACTTCAGGTTGGATCCAAATTTGAAAACAAATTTTGCAATTGTTCATCTAATGAAAGAACAAAATTTGAAAAATGGTGATCCTTTGGTCATGGAATAAAATCTGAAAGGTAATACTGGAAACTGAGCATGAAATATGTGCTATTAATGGCTTTACAACCTCTCCTTCTCCTACCCTGAGTGATACACATGCTAACCCACTCAACTTAATTCTAACATCAAGAAGGGAAATTACCATTAGAATGCTTTGATGATACGGTCCTATTCTGAATATCACAAATCACTCTCTCTCAGATGGAGATACTTTGGACATAGATAGATCTTTTCAAACTTTTATTAAAAAAAATTCCTTAAAGCTAGAATGTTCACTAATAGCTCCACCAGAACCACTAGATCATCTCTAACTTCCCATAAATAATTGTTTCATGTTGTCTCCTTTTCTTGCTTTTTATTTTTTAATTATCTCTTTTCCTTTTATTCTATTTTATTATGATCAATCTTCTTATTTGGAATGTTCAGGGTATTGGGACTCTCATTGTCTGTAATCATATTAGAAGCCTTTGTCGTACTCATAACATAGCCTTACATGTTGTTATTGAACCATTCATACACTCTTCTAAGATCGCCCATGTTGCTAGAATGCTTGGCTTTCAAAATTTCAACTATAATATTAGCAATAAAATTTGGTGCTTTTGGAATAATTTAGTCAACATCTCTATCCTTGATGATCTTCAATAATTGGTTAATGTTCAAATCTTATTGGGTGAATTTTTTGCTCTTGGTTCCTTTATTTATGCATCTTGTAATAGAACTAGTAGGAACATCTTTTGGGATAACTTAAGAACCTTTTCCTCCTCTGTCAACAAACCTTGGTTGGTTGGGGTGATTTCAAAACTATTCTCCCTTCTTCAGAAAGAAGGGGATGTTGCTCTCTTATCATTCATTCCATGGAAGATTTTTTTAATATGATCCTTGATTGCAACTGATATTGGCTTTTTGTGCTCACTATATGTGGCATAACTCTAGACTCTGGCAGTAGCTTGATAGGACCCTCTTTAATTCCCTTTGGATCAATAAATGGCCCCTTACTTTTGTTAAACATTTGAGCAGAACTCTATCTGACCATGCTCCACTTTTGATTTCTATCAAAAATCCTTCCAGTAGACTATCCTCCCTTACTTCTTTTAGATTCCAAAAAATGTGGATCCAACTTAGTGATTTCATAAATGTTGCATCCATTAATTGGATGGCCCCTATTCATCCGGATAATTCTGTTAAAGGCATGATTCTACTTTGGCTTAAGCTTAAGAGGCTTAAACAAAATCTAAATTGATGGAACAAGCATCATTTTAAAAATCTTTTTGCCAATCTCAAAATATGGAGCAATTAGTTTGTTCTCTTGAAGATGTTGTTTTGACTGATTCTACTAAGCTTAAGGAGATGAATGCAGCTAAAGATAATTTCATTAATTATTAGAACATGGAGGAAACCTACTGGCAGCAAAAGGCTGCTAGCAAACATATTGCTGATGGTGATAGAAATACAAGGTATTTCCATGCTCTTTTCAAAAAAAATAAAGCCTTAAACTCCATTAAAAAAATCAAAATGATAATGACAGCTGGATCATTGACAATAATGATATTAAAGATTCTGTCATATAATATTTTAAAAACTTATTAAACAACAACCCATCCTTAGAAGCCCTCTCCAACACACACCTGATTCCCTCAATGATTACTAATGATGACAACGACTTGCTCAGTTTGCGTCCTATGAAAACTAAGATTTGGTAGTATTCTCAATAGCATGAACACTGATTCTGTTGCTGGCCTTGAAGGCTACATGACTCAATTCTTTCAACACTGTTGGCCTATTATTAAGTCTGACATTGTTGAAGTTATTGTTGATTTTTTTATGGCAATCCCTTACCTATATATTTTTCTAGCATTTCCATTATTCTCATTCCCAAAATTAATAATCTTGAATCTTGGGATTTTGCACCTATCCCTTTGCACCTTCTTTCATAAACTCATTGCTAAATTAATTGCTAATAAAATTAGTCCGCTGCGCTAAAATTATTTCCCCAACCAAATTGCTTCTAAAGGTAGAGCTATATCTCGATAACATACTTCTAGCCCAAGAAGATTTCATGACATTGATGTTCCTATCAGAGGTGGCAACATCCTTTTCAAACTGGACATCTCTAAAGCCTTTGACAACCTATCTTGGGTTTCCTCTTTCAAATTCATCATTTTCTTGGGTTTTTTGATAATTGTATCTGCCTCATCAAAAATTATATTACCAATGTTTGGTTCTCCATTATCATGAATGGTGAGTCTCTTGGTTTTTTCTCTTCGATGCATGGCTTGAGATAAGGTGATCCCCTTTCACCCTCTCTTTTCTATAATAACCCTAGCATGTTTTTAGAACTCAAGGTGGTCTTTCAGCCTCTCATCTTAGTTTTGCTGATGACTTTATAATCTTTTTCAATGTCTCTATTCTTCACATTAAAACTATTAAGAATCTTTTAAATAATTTTGGCAACGAAAGTGGTCTTTTTCTTAACGAAGGAAAAAGTTGTTTCATTCCTTCCTCTAAAATCCCTAGTAATAGGATCAACAAAATCTTGAGAATTACTAATTTCCAGCAACAACAACTTCCTATTAAATATCTTAGTTCTCCGCTTTTTAAAGGTCAGAAAAGATCTCATCTTTTTAATGAGTTAATCCAAAAAATCTCTAATAAAATTTTTACTTGGGAATTTTATTTACTCTCATTTGGTTGTCACTTTGATTAAGAGCACCCTTAACTCCATGCCTTTATATCTCATTCAAACCATTGTCAATCAATTCTACCATTAATTGAGCCTCCTTAACAAATTTTTTTGGGGTTCTAACAATTCCTCTAAAAGAATGCATTGGACCTCTTGGTATAAAAGTTGTGGTACTATTGTTGAAGGTGGTCTTGGATGTAAGCCTATCAAGGAAGCTATCACTACTTTTTCCTATAAACTTTGGTGAAATTTTAGGAGTAATAATAGTCTTTGGACTAATTTCATGATAGATACCGCTGTGGTAAGCACTCTCTCATTTCCCCTATAAAGCGGAGACTCTCGCTTTGGAAAAGACTTTGTTCCATCAAATGGGATGCGAATCATTAATTTCTTGGGGATTAACTCGCACCTCTTTCTTTTGGTAAGATAACCTGACTGAGGTGGGTCCATTAATGATTTACTTTCTACCCATTCCACGCTGCTATTAAAGTGAACTCTTCTAATAATATGTGGAACAATAGTACTTTATTTTATTCCTTCCTCTCTTTAAACAAGCTTACTACTATTCCTATCATACCTAGCAATCATGATCAGATACTTTTTAAGCTATCTCAAAATGGTGATTTCAACTTTAAAAATGATTGGATTCATATTCAAGAAGCTCATGATTTTTCCAATGTGTTTTTCAAACTTTGGAATAACACTATTCTTACTTCTTTTTCTATTCTTACTTGGCATTTTGAAAACTTCATCCTTGTTGACTCCTTGATGTGGGGAAAGGTTTTCACTTACCTTCAAAATGCCATACTTTCACATTGAGAATGTAAATCATGTTTTGTTATGTGAGCCATTGCTTCCAAACTTTGATTTGGTATGATGATCTCTTTAACATTGTCAAATTCACTCCTTAACTTTATACCTTCTTGATGTTTATTTTGATAACACTACTAAAGGTCACATTAAAGTCATAATCGCTATTACTCTTATTTGGTTCATATGGATGGACAAAAATGATGCAAAACATCGTGGGATTCCTATGAACAACATGAGGATAATTGCTAGAATTAAAAACAAAATCTGTGACTTGTTCAATGCCAATTAAATTAACTACAAACAATTTCAAGGTTGTAAATTTGTGGCCAATAAACTAGGTTTTAACTTGCCGGATCAACCCAACTGTAAAGATGACAAGATTGTTTATTGAGTAAAACCTCATGTTAATATTATTAAAATTAACACTTATGGCTCTGTCTTTCAAAATGCTGCGGGTGGCATTTTAAACCCTAATGGTAAAGTCCTATGTGCTTTTGCTTACCCCTTAATACTTGCTCTCCTTTTGATGAGCTAATGTGTACAAAGCTCTTGAGATTTGCCTTCAAGAAGGCTCAATATTTGGTGGATGTCCAACCACCCGATTGATCTTTGACTTCCACCAAAATGAAATTGTACTATCTTCTCAAGTAGACTAGAGCACTCTTTTCTCAACTCTATTTTAAAATCTCTCATGTATGGCGTGAGGGTAATGTATGTGCTAATTACCTTGCCAATCTGGGTGCTAGATTGGATGGTATAAAATTCTTTGATCAACTTACTCTTCCTAAACATTTGTGTGGTGAATCGGACAATACGACTCCTTATCTCAAAAATTAATCCAACCTTTGGATTGACCTATATTACCTAATTAACTGCATGATCATTTTCTATTTAATGTTGATGTTTCTTGGGAATTTGCTAATGCATCATCCTGATATCCCTTGCTGTTGGTTTAATTACCCTAGCTTTAATTGGGGGCTTACTGCTTCTACTATTCCTACTGTTAATGTGTTGATGTTCATTTAGAATTTGCTGATGCATCTTGATACTTGCTTATTTGTCGATCTCTATGGCATCCGCCGTTGGTTTAACTCTCCCAACCTTAAATGGGACTCTTGCACTTCCACTTTTAATGGTAAGGTGTTTCCTATTTCTGGAGAGATGTATTACTTTATGCTTTATTTTTTTGCTTTATTTTTTTGATCAGGATGCAACCTCTTGCCTTCAATATTTTGATTATGGATCCTACTATTTCTATTTCTCATTTTATGATTAAAGTTGTGTTCTTCCTCCTTTCTTCTTTCTGGAATTATATTCTGGGGCACTTATCTCAATGTTTAAATGTTATACTTCTTATAACCCATGGTGGCCTATTTATCTATTATCTCCTTATTATGGTTGGCCCCTCCTATGTTCCATAACCTTACCTCCACAACTGTAAGAAGAGAAATTGCTATATCTTTTATTATAACTTCTTTTCTTGGGGATTGGAATTATTTCGATTTCCACCCATTTATTACTGGTATTAGTCATGCCTAATATTATGTGTCTTGAAGGATCTTAAAGATATTTTCCTTTGGACCAATTTTATAATCGATGTTGTACCATTGTTTTTAGACTTTTCTTATGGTGGGTGCAATATCGCTTTTGATGTTTCAATTGTCGTTAGATTTCGGCCTTTATCTTGTGTCGCTGGTTGGTTTGATTGTAATTGCTAACCTCATCTCCCCAACCTGTAAGGAGAGAATCTACAATACCCTTGTTATTATTATTATCTCTTTGCTGGATTGTACTTACTTAATGATTTCATTTCAGTCTATTTTTTTGAGGATGGTAGTTCAGCTGCTAACCTACTCTCTTTTGTCTTGAAGGATTTCATTGATGGTTTACTTTTGAACCCTTTCTATGGCTATGTTGCCTCACTATTCTTTCTTGGCTTATCTTATGATTGGTGCAACAATTGTAGTGCTATTTTTTGTTGGTTGTTGGATTTTTGGGTCCATTATCTAGCAGGCTACCTTTGTGCCTGTTGGCTTATCTGCAGCTGATCATCACATGTTTGAGGCCTATCTAAACTGCTGCTATTTTTTCCCATCTTGGTTAAGCTAGACTTGGCCAGACCACTTCATTATCTACTTGGAATTTATCTTATGCATTGTCTATTTTGATTGTGTGGTTTTATGGCCAAGTTGTTGTTTTTCCTATCTTGGTTGTTGGTTGAACTGGATCAATGGGTTTTATGCCCATCGCTATTTGGGTCATATCATGCTCGGGTGCTTTTGGAGTTATTTTGCTGATTGATTTTGCTAACCCCATCTTCCCAACCTGTCAAGAGAGAAATTGTAATTTTCTGGTTATTTTTATTATTTCTTTGTAGGATTGGTCTTACTTTATGGTTTCTTTCTAGTCTACTTTTCCTGAGAATTTTGGTTTATCTGCAAGCTTGCTCATCTTTACCTTGAAGGATTTCATTGTTGACTATCTTTTGAACCCATTTTATTTCTTTTTTGCATCTCTTCTTTTTTTCACTGGCTTACCATTTGGTGTGTGTAATAATTGTATTCTTATTTTCATTGTTGGCTATTGGATTTTCGAGTCCTATGTCCAGTAGGCTGTCTTTGTGGTTGTTGGCTGTTTGTTGCATGTTGCCTTTCTAATTGTTTTTGCTGATTGCAACCAGTCTACTGCTGATCACTTGATGTTACAGATCTACTTAACCTGCTGTTGTTTTCTTCCTCTTGGTTCTTTTAAATTTGTGTAGATCACTAAGATTATGCTTTTGCCTAATTTGATTTTAACCTATGCATTGTTTACTCTGAATGGGTGGATTTATGGCTAGCTTGCTGGCTATTATTATCTTGGTTGTAGGCTGAACTGGATTACTTAGTTTTCTGCTCAGCAAGTTGCTTCTGGGATTATCTCTCTGATTGTCTTTACTTGGAGTTGTTTATTGTGGGGAGCAGCTTACTACCTGTACCTTATGGTTCATCTAATCTGTTGATGCATTCCCATCTCTTCTCTGATAGACTTTTGCAATTCCTGTGGTAATTTGGGCCTGGGATATGTTATCTTGCCTTACACTTGCTGGTTACTAACTTCTATAACATGGAGGTTGTTAACTTCTGCATTGCTTTCTTTCATTGCACTTCTTTTTCTAGGGTATATCCCTGGGTTGTTTACTAGGTTGTTTACCAGGACTGTTTGTTTAATATTTTGTCCCATATGTTCGGGATGGTGTTAATTCCATGCTATTTTATTTTCCTTGATTTGTGTCTCTTTCTATTGGTCTTTTATGCTTCTTACCTGCTGGCCTTTTCTGTTGTTTTCCTGTGGTCGGTCTTCATGATGATCTAATTAAACCCTTGGACTTGATTAAAAATATGGTAGACCTAAAAATGATGGTTCACCTTCATTTGTGTTGGGATTCTCATGACATGGTGCCTTATATGACGACATTTACTCTTCATGGGATCCCCTTACCCATTCTGCTCTTTGCTACTTTCTTTTCTATTCAAGATAAGGTTTTGCTTTGGTTTGCGTGTAATAAGGCTCAAAAGATTTTCAACAAATGGTTGCTATAGTTTTGGGTCGTGATGGTGATGATTTCCCCTTTTTTGGTTTGGTAGTAGCTCTTGTGATGTAACCCTTATGTTGAAGTATGGATGCTCATATTTTCATCTGCCCCAACTTGGTGTGACTGAGCCTGAGCCTACTCTATCACACTTCCTTATTACCTTTTTCAATTTATGCTGCTTTCATTTTTCACTCTATCTGTATTACCTTAACTGCTCTAATTTCTTTTTTTCTACAATTTTGCTGCTGCAATTCTCTTGTTCTCTCGCAAGTTTGCTCCATAGTGTCATGCATTCTCTCATCCTGAAGAGCTTTGGCCCTAATCTTCCATTGGCTTATCTGGTTAATCAATTTGTATCTTTTGCTTTCCTTACTCTTTTATTTTTTTTTTGGTTGTATTTAGATAGAAGATTTACTCTCAAAGCTGATTGTAGCTCTTTGAGCAGTAGTTGTGGAGTTTATTCCCTTTAAGGACCTTGTAACCCTTTTTTGTGGCAATAAAATTCCCCCTATATGGGGTTTTCCAAAAAACCCTAAACCTTAAACCCAAAACCCTAAACCCTAGAAATTCCTAAACCTTAAACGCCAAACCCTAAAACCCCAAACCCTAGACCCTAAAACCTAAACCTAAACTAAATAAGGCCTAAAAATAAAATAAATATAAAATGTAAACCAAATAAAATAAAATAAATAAAAAAGAACCAAAACTAAAACATAAACTTAAACCCAAAAATAATATAAAATTTACTAATAAAAATAAACTAAAATAAATTAAATAAAACCTAAAGTAAACTAAAAATTAAAATAAACCTAAGAATAAAAAACCTAAATAAAATAAAAACTAAATGTAAAATAAAATTAAATAAACATAAAATAAAATAAAATAAAAAACCTAAACATTAAAGCCTAAACCCTAAACCCTAAACCATAAACACTAAATCCTAAACCCTAAACTTATAACCCAAAACCGTAATCCATAAACCCTAAACCCTAAACCTACAACCTTAAACCCTAAACCGTAAAACCTAAACCCTTAACCTACAACCTTAATCCTTAAACCCTAAACCCTAAACCGAAACCCAAAAAACCCCTAAACCTTAAAATCTAATCCATAAAATGCTAAACCCTAAACCTTAAACACAAAATCCTAAACTAACCCAAAACCCTAAACCTTAAACTCTAGACCCCTTACAATCAAAAACCTTAAACCCTACAGCACAAAACCATAAACCATAAACCCTAAACACTAAATCCTAAACTCGAAACCCTAAACTGAAAACCCAAAGTCCTAAATAATAAACAACCCTAAAACCTTAAACCTAACCAAATGTAAACCCTAAAAAACCCAAAAAACCCTAAACCATAAACCCTAAATCCTAAAAACCGTAAACCCTAACGCTTAAAGACTAAACCCTAAACCATAAATCCTAAATCATAACACTAAACCCTAAACACTAAAAGCATAAACCCTAAACCCTACACCATAAGCCCTAAAAATAAAAAATGAAATAAACTAAAATAATTAAAAATAAACTAAATAAACCTAAACCTGCAAGTTTACTTAATTTTTTTTTAAAAAAAACCACTAAACATTAAACACTAAACCCTAAATCCTAAGCCCTAAACACAAAACCCTAAACCCTAAAACTAACACTAAATCCTAAACCCTAAACTTACAACCCTAAACAAAATAAACTAAAACCCTAAACCCTAAAACTAAAACCTTAAACTCTAAAACCCTAAACCCTAAACCCTAAAACCTAAATTTAAAGTTTTAAACCCTAAACCCTAAACTAAACCCTAAACCTAAATTCTAACCTAACCTAAACACTAAACCCTAAACCTTAAACCTAAACCTTAAATAATAAATCTAAATCTTAAGTTAACTTAAACCTTAAATGATAAACCTTAAAATTTAAACTCTAAAGTTAAACTATAAACCTAAACTCTAACCCTAACCTAAATCAAAGTTAACTCCTAAACCTTAAAACTCTAAACCCTAAAGTAAACTCCTATACCTAAACCTAAACCTAAAACTATAAACCCTAAACTATAAAATCCTAAATTCCTAAACCCTAAAACACAAACCCTAAACCCTAAAGCCTAAACCCTAAACACTAAACCCCCTGTAACCCTAAACCCTAAACCCGACAACCTTAAATAATAAACCCTAATCCATAAACTATAAATCCAAAACCCTAAACTATAAACATTAAACCCTAAACCCTAAACACTAAACCCTAAACCCTAAACCCTAAACCTAAGCCCTAAACCCAAAAAAACTAAACCTAAACTAAATAAATCCTAAAATTAAAATAAATAAAAAATCCTAAACCTAAATAAAATAAAATAAAAATAAATAAAAACCTAAACCTAAACCTTAAATTAATATAAAATAAACTAATAAAAATAAAGTAAAATAAAATAAATAAAAACCTAAACTAAACTAAAAAAGTAAAATAAATCTATGAATAAAAAACCTAAATAAAATAAAATCTAAAGGGAAAAATAAATAAATAATTAATCCAAAAATAAACTAAAAAATAAAAATAGAAAATAGAACCCATAAAATTTCAACCTTAAATCCTAAACTCTAAGCCCTAAACCCTAAATCTACAACCCTAAACCCTAAACCCTAAACCCTAAACCCTATACCTTAAACCCTAAACCCTTAAAAACCCTAAACCATAAACCCTAAACCCTAAAACCATAAACCCTAAACTGTAAATCCTAAAAACCATAAACCCTAAACCCTAAACTAACTCAAAATCCTAAACCCTAAACCACTAAACAACCCGAATCCTTAAACCCTAAACTGTAATCCTGAAGCCCTAAGCCCTAAACCCTAAACAATAAATCATAAACTGTAAACCCTAAACCCTAAACCCTAAACAACCCTAAACCCTAAACCCTAAATGCTAAACCCTAAACCCTAAACCCAAACCCTAAACCCTAAAACCTAAATGTTAAACCCTAAACCCTAAACCATAAAACCATAAATCCTAAAACCCTAAACCCTAAACCCTAAACCCTAAACCCTAAACCCCAAACCCTAAGCCTATACCTAAAGTAATTAAATAAATTAAAAAATAAACTTGATCCCTAATAAACCTAAACCTAAACCTTAAACCACAAACCATAAACCTAAACCTAAAGTAACTAAATAAATAAAAATAAACCTAAACCCTATAACCTAATAAAACAAACCCTAAGAATGGGCAAAACCTTGATAAGAACATCACCATCAACCAAGGCCAAGATATGGTGGAGGAGGTGTAGGTGAGGCATTTATCATAAGGTGGTTGAAGTGGAAGGTGGAGGCAGAGGAATGACAGAGGTTATAGCCGCTGGTGGCGAGGGAGAAATCGGGATATGATGGTGATCCCACCACTGAGAGTCTAGGGTGGTTCATGGGAACCGAGAAATCAAAAAATGGTCGATCCTTCTGCTATGTAACGTCATAGAGACAGCTCTAGTTATCTAAGATTTTGATTTGCTCTATGTGTTTCATTTTATCTATTGTGTCTTAGAAAACATGGTGGGTTACTTGGTTGATAAAATTAAAAGAAGCAATGTTTAACCGATTTTATTCTCTATTAAAACCCTAAACCCTAAACTAGAATGTGAACCCAAACCAAAACCTATACTCTAAACCCTAAACCCTAAAACTATAAACCCTAAACCCTAAAACCATAAAAAAACCATAAAACCTTAAAAAACCCTAAACACTAACCTAAACCCTAAAACCCTAAAACCCTAAACTAAAACTAAACCCAAAACCTAAACCCTAAACCCTAAACCTTAAACCCTAACATCTAAGCCCTAAACCTAAACCATAACCCCTAAACCCCTTACAACCTTAAACCCTAAACCCTACAACCCAAAACACTAAACCTTAAACCCTAAACCCTAAATCCTAAATCCAAAACCCTAAACCCTAAATCATAAACCCTAAACTCTACATGCTAAACACTAAACCCTAAACCCTAAATCTTAAACTTTAACTTTAAATCTTAAATCCCAAAAACCTAAACCCAAAACCATAAACCCTAAACCCCGAAACCTAAACCCTAAAAAACTAAAAACCTAAACCTAAACTAAATAAATCTTTAAAATAAAATAAATAAATAATCCCAAACCTAAATAAAATAAAATAAAAATAAAAATAACATAAACAAAACCTAAACCTAAACCTAAAAATAATATAAATAAACTAATAAAAACAAACTAAAATAAAATAAATAAAAACCTAAACTAAACTTAAAAAATAAAATAAACCTAATAATAAAAAACCTAAATAAAATAAAAGCTAAATGTAAAAAAACCAAAAATAAACCAAAATAAAAAATAAGAAATAAATGCCATAAGCCTTAAACCCTAAACTGCAAACCTTAAACTTTAAACCTTAAATCCTAAACTCTAAGCCCTAAACCCTGAACCTACAACCCTAAACCCTAAATCCTAAACCTTAAATCGTAAACCCTAAACCCTAAAAAACCCTAAACCTTAAACCCTAATCCCTAAAACCCTAAACCTTAAACTCTAGACTCTAAACCATAATCCCTGAACCCTAAATCTTAAAATAACCCTAAACTAAACTAAAATAAAAAAAACCTAAACTAAATTAAAAATAAAAACCCTAAATACTATAAAAACTAAACCTAAAATAAAAATAAAATAAACCTAAAGTAAATTAAAATAAAAACTTAAACCTAAAAAATAAACCCAAAAAATAAATAAAAAATAAAACCTAAACCTTAAAATAAATAAAACCTAAACCAAAACCTAAAATAAAATAAACCTAAACCTAAAAAAAAAATAAACTGAACTAAAATAAATAAAACTTAAACCTAAACTAAGAAAAATAAAATAAACAAAATACCTAAACTTAAAAATAAGCCTAAGATAAAAACATGAAACTTAAACCTACAAAAAATAAAATAAAACCTAAACATAAACCTAAAAATAAAAAAAATAAACCTAAACAAAAAAAATAAAATAAAATAAAACTAAACTAAAAAAATAAATAAACCTAAACCTAAAAAATAAACTAAAATAAAACCTAAACTAAAACAAATAAACCTGAATAAATAAACTAAACTAAATAAAAAAATATAAACCAAAATGAAAATAAAAAATAAAATAAACTAAAATAAATAAAAAATAAATTAAATAAACCCCTACCATCTTGTTTACTTAATTTGAAAAAATAAATAATAAATAAATAATAAAAATAAACCAAAACCCTAACCCTAAACCCTAAATCCTAAAAGACAGAACCCAAAACCCTAAACCCTAAACCTTAAACCCTAAACCCTAAACTCTAGAAATTCCTAAACCTTAAACCCTAAACCCTAAAACCCCAAACCCTAGACCCTAAAACCTAAACCTAAACTAAATAAGGCCTAAAAATAAAATAAATAAAAAATGTAAACCAAAATAAAATAAAACTAATAGAAAAGAACCAAAACTAAAATGTAAACCTAAACCAAAAAATAATATAAAATATACTAATAAAATAAACCAAAATAAATTAAATAAAACCTAAAATAAACTAAAAAGAAAAATATACCTATGAATAAAAAAACCTAAATAAAATAAAACTAAATGAAAATAAAATTAAATAAACATAAAATAAAATAAAATAAAAATCATTAAAGTTTAAACCTAAACCCTAAACCATAAACCCTAAATATAAACCCTATACTTTAGCCCTAAACCATAAACTTACAACCTTAAACCATAATCCCTAAACCCTAAACCCTAAACCTACAACTTTAAACCTTAAATCCTAAAGCCTAAACCCTTAACCTACAACCTTAATCCTTGAAACCTAAACCCTAAACCTAAACCCTAAAAACCCCTAAACCTTAAAACCTAAACCCTAAAACACTAAACCCTAAGCCTTAAATTACAAATCCTAAACTAACCCAAAACCCTAATCCTTAAACTCTAAACCCCCCTACAACCACAAACCCTAAACCCTACAATACAAAACCATAAACTATAAACCCAAAACACTAAATCCTAAACTCAAACTAATCCTAAACTAAAACCCAAAGTCCTAAAATAACCCTAAAACCTCAAACCTTTAACCCTAAACCCAAAACCATAAACCCTAAGCCCTAAAACCCAAAACCCTAAACCCTAAACACTAAATCTTAAAATCATAAACCCTAAAGCTTAAAGACTAAACCCTAAACCCTAAATCCTAAATCGTAACCTTAAACCATAAACCCTAAAAGTATAAACCCTAAACCCTACACCCTAAGCCTTAAAAATAAAAAATAAACATAAATAAAAAAAATAATAAACTAAATTAATTAAAAATAAACTAAATAAACCTAAACCTGTAAGTTTACCTAATTTTTTTTTAAAAAAACACCATAAACATTAAACACTAAACCCTAAATCCTAAGCCCTAAACACGAAACCCTAAACTCTAAAATTAACACTAAATCCTAAAACCTAAACCTACAACCATAAATAAAATAATCCTAATCCCAAAACCCTAAACCCTAAAACCCTCTAAAACTCTAAGCTTAAACCCTAAAACTCCTAAATAAAGTTAAACCCTAAACCCTAAACCCTAAACCCTAAACCCTAAGCCCTAAACCCAAAATCCTAACCCTAACCCTAAACACTAAACCCAAAACCCTAAACACTAAACCCTAAACCTTAAAACCATAAATTCTTAAATCCTAAGCTAACCCTAAACCTTAAATGTAAACCCTAAAAATCATAAACCCTAAAGCCTAAACCCTAAACCCTAAACCCTAAACTAACCCTAAATCATAAGCTAACCCTAAATCCTAAACCTTAAAAACCCTAAACCCCAATGCCTAAACACTAAATCTTAAACCCTAAAACCTAACCATTAACCAAAAATCTTAAAACCATAAACCCTAAAACCCTATACCCTAAACGATAAACCTAAAATCTGAAAAACCTAATCCTAATCTAGATAAAAAAACTTAAACTGAAATAAAATAAATAAAATAAAATAAAATAAAAATGTGAACTAAAACTTAAACCTAAACCTACTAATAAAATAAAATAAAATAATATAAATAAATTGAAATAAAATAAACATAAACCTAAACTAAACTAAAAATTAAAATAAACCTAAAAATAAAAAAATAAAATAAAATAGAAACTAAACATAAAAGAAATGTAAAATAAACCTAAAATAAAATAAAATAAAAGTAAAATAAAAACCCTAAACCTTAAACCTTAAACTCTAAACCCTAAATCATTCACCATAAACCTTAAACTCTAAACCCTACACCCTTAACCTACAACCCTAAACCCCAAACCCTAAGACCTAAACCTACAACCCTAAACCCTAAACCTTTAACCCTAAACCCTAAAAACCCAAAACCTTAAACCCTAAACCCTAAAACCTTAAACCTTAAACTCTAAAGTCTTTAATAACCCTAAACTCTAAACCCTAAACCCTAATTCTAAACCATAAAACTATAAGAATAAACCCTAAAACACTAAACCTTAACCTTAAACCCTAAAACTAAACCTAAAGTAACTAAATAAATTTAAAAATAAACATAAACCATAAAACTTAATAAACCTAAACCTAAACCCAAGCCTTATGAAAGGGCAGAACGTTGATGACATGAACATCATCGTCAACTAGGCTCATTCTAGATCTAATGGAGCCAAGGCTGCAATTATCGCTGGTGGTGGGGATCTAGAGGTGTGGTGGAGATGGTGCAAAGGGTGGTTATGAGGAGGAAGAGTGACAAATGTTCCAACCGTGGCAGTTGTAGAGTTAGAGATCAGAGATATGATGGTGGATCCTGCTACTCGAGAGGCCAGGGTTGTTCTGATGGGAACGAAAGAAACTAAAGAACATCCTATTTGATCTGTTGTTTATGGAACTGTGTGTTTACACTAGAAATGGTTCTAGTGATCTAGGGTTTTTGATTTGCTCTATGCATGACCATTTATGATCTTTATTATCGTTCGTGTCTTAGAGAACTTGGTGTGTTACTTGTTGATGAAATTGAAAAGAAGAAATATTGAATCTAAATTTACTCTTTATTAAAAAAAGACAAAAAACTTAAACCTTATACCTTAAACCTAAACCCAAAACCATACCCTAAAATCCTAAACCCTAAACTATAAGCCCTAAACCCTAAAACCTAAACCCTAAACCCTAACCTAAACCCTAAACACCAAACACTAATCCCTAAATCCTAGCCCCAAAAAACTTAGCCAAAAAAATTAATAATATACAAAAAAAAGATGAATTAAAACCTAAACCTAAACCTAAACCTAGAAAGAAAAAAAAAACTAAACTAAAATAAAATAAATAAAAACCTAAGCTAAATTAAAAAATAAAAAACCTAAACCTAAAAATAAATTAAAAATAAAACCAAAACCCTAAACTAAAAAAAAAACTAACTAAAATAAAAGTAAAATAAACCTAAACTTAAACTAAAATAGACTAAACTAAAAAAAATAAAATCTAAACCTAAACTAAATAAAATAAAATAAAGAAAAAATAAACTTAAACCTAAACTTAAAAATAAAACCTAAAAATAAACCTAAAATAAAAACTTGAAACCTAAACCTAAAAAAATAAATAAAAACCTAAAACTAAACCTAAAAATAAAAAAAAATAAAACCTAAACCTAAAAAATAAAATAAAAATAAAACTAAACTAAAAAATAAACATAAACCTAAACCTAAAACTAAAAAAAACTAAAATAAAAACCTAAACTAAATTAAATAAACCTAAAATAAATAAACTAAACTAAATGTAAATGAAAATAACCTAAATAAAAATAAGAAAATAAAATAAATAAAAATAAATAAAAATAAACTTAAATAAATAAAAAAATTAAAAATAAAATAAAACCCTAGCCTTAAACTCTAACCCGTAAAACTAACCCTAAACCCTAAAACCCAAAACCCTAAACCCTAAAACCCAAAACCCAAAACCCAAAACCCTAAACCTTAAAGCCTAAAGCCCTAAGCCCTAAACCCTGAAAAACCCTAAACCTTAAATCCTAAACCTTAAAACCCTAAACCCTAAACCCTAAACCTTAAAAAAACCTAAACCTTAAATCCTAAACCCTAAAACCTTAAACCCTAAACCCTAAATCCTAAATTCTAAACTAACCCTAAACCACCCTATAACCCTAAACCTTAAACCCAACAACAGTAAACCATAAACCCTAAATCCTAAACTCTAAATACTAAAATCGAAAACCTAAACACTAAATCGTAATCCCTAAATTATAAACCCAAAACCTTAAATAATAAATAACCCTAAACCTTCAAACCCTAGACCCTAAACCCTAAACCCTAAACCTTAAGCTCTAAAACCCTAAACCCTAAACCCTAAAAAACATAAACCTTAAAGCTTAAACACTAAACCCTAAACCCTAAACCCTAAACCCTAAATACTAAAAGCATAAACCCTAAAACCTTAAATCCTACACACTAAACCCAAAAAAAAACTTAAATAAAAATTAAAATTAAAAATAAACTAAATAATAAATAAATAAACTAAAAATAAATAAACACTAAAGTTTATATCTAAATAAAAAATAAACTTAAACTAACAAAAAAACCCTAAACTCTAAACTTAAAACCTAAACTAAAACCTAAACCTAAACTTAAACCTAAATAAACCCTAAACCCTAAACCTAAAACCTAACCTAAACCTAAACAACAATAATGAATCAAAACTATAAACCCTAATAAACTAAACTAAAACCTAAACCTAAACTCTAAAACTAAAAACCCTAATAAACCTAAAACTCCCTAAAACCTAAAACCTTAACCCTAATACCCTATAAACTTAAACCTAAACTTAAACTAAACCCTAAACCCTAAACCCTAAACCTAAACCCTAAAAACCCTAAAGCCAAAACCCTAAAGCTTAAACCCTAAACCCTAAACTAACCCTAAACCTAAGATAACCCTAAACCCTAAACCCTAAAAACCCTAAACTCTAAAGCCTAATCACTAAACCCTAAATCATAAACCCTAACTAAACTAAACCCTAACACCATAAACCTTAAAACCCAAAACCCTAAAACCTAAACCCTAAACCTAAAAATCAAATCTTAAATTAAATAAAAAAACTTAAACCTAAATAAAATAAAAAATTTAAACTAAAACTTAAACCTTAAATACAAATAAACTATAATAAAATAAACTAAAAAAAAATAAAATAATCCTAAGAATAAAAAACCTTAAGGCGGAGGCGCTATGGCAAGTGGTGGTGGGGGGATCTGCCGGATATGGAGGTGGTCAAAGGTGGTTATGGAGGTGAGAGGAGTGATAGAGGTTACAGTCGTGGCTATGGTAGAGAGAGATCGGGGATATGATGATGGATCTGCTACTGAGAAGGTGGGTGGTTCTCGATGGGGAACAAGAAACTAAAGAACATCAATCCAATCCATTTATGGAACCATGTCTTTACAAGAGATGGTTCTAGTTATCTAAGGTTTTGATTTGCACATGCGTCATTTTATCAATGTTGTCACTTGTGTCTTAGAAAACTTGGTGTGTTACTTGGTTGATGAAAAAAAGAAGAAATGTTGAATCAATTTGTCTCTAAACAAAAAAACCAAAAATCCTAAATCCTAAATCCTAAACTAAAACTGAACCCTAAACCTAAAACCTATACCCTAAACCCTAAAAACCCTAAACTCTAAACCCTAAACCCTAAACCATAAATTAAACCCTAAAACCCTAAACACTAAGCCCTAAATCCTAAAATCTAAACCCTAAACCCAAAACCCTAATCCCTAAATCCTAAACCCTAAATCCTAAACCCTAAACCCTAATCCCTAATCCTGAAACCCTAAAGTAACCTTAATCCCTAAACCCTAAACCCAAAAAAGCTAAAAACCAAAAGCTAAACTAAATAAAACCTACAAATAAAATAAATAAAAAAACCTAACCCAAAAAATAATAATATAATAAAATAAAAACCTAAACTAAAACCTAAACCTAAAAGGAATATAAAATAAAAAATAAAAACTAAATTAAAATAAAATAAATGAAAACTTAGACTAAATTAAAAAATAAAAAACCTAACTAAAATAAACTAAACCTAAAATAAAATAAAATAAAATAAAATAAAATAAAACTAAAACCTAAAAAAATAAACCTAAAAATAAATAAAAAAAATATAATTTAAACCCTAAATTAAAAAAATACTTAAACACAAACTAAATAAAATAAAATAAACAAAAAATAAACCTAAACTTAAACTAAAAAAATAGAACCTAAATAAAACCAAAAATAAAAAGTCAAACTAAACCTCAAAATATAAAATAAAAACTTAAACCTAAGCCTAATAATAAAAAATAAAACTTAAAGCTAAAAAATCAAATAAAAATAAAACTAAACTAAAAAATGAACCTAAACCTAAACTTAAACTTAAAAATAAAATAAAGTAAAACTACCTAAACTAAAATAAATAAACTAACCTAAATATAAATAAAAATAAACCTAAATAAAATAAAAAAAATAATCTAATAAACCTAAACCTACTTGTTCAAATAATTTAAAAAAAATTTAAAAAAATAAAAAAATAAAAAATAAACCTACCCCTAAACCCTAAACCCTTAAACCAACCTTAAACCATAAACCATAAATCATAAAACCCTAAACCCTAAACCCTAGACCCTAAAAGTCAAAATCCTAAACCCTAAATCCAAAATCCTAAACCATAAACCTTAAACCCTAAACCTTAAACCTTGAAAACCTAAAAACCTAAACCTAAATAAAATAAAACCTAAAAAGAAAATAAATAAATAAAACCTAAGCCTAAATAAAATAAAATAATAAAATAAAAACCAAAACTTAAATCTAAACCTAAAAATCAAATATAATATAAATAAAACTAAACTAAAATAAATTAAATAAAAACCTAAAGAAAACTAAAATATAAAATAATCCTAAAAAACCTAAATAAAATAAATACTAAACGTAAAATAAGAATAAAATGAACCTAAAATAAAATGAAATGAAAACTAAATAAAATTCTAAACCTAAAAAATAAACCTAAAAATAAAACTAAAAATAAAACCTAAAAATAAATTTTAAAAAACTAAACCCTAAACAAAAAAAAAAACCTAAAATTAAAATAAAAATAAAATAAGCCTTAATCTAAACTAAAATAAATAAACCTAAACCTAAACATAAAATAAACTAAACCTAAACCTAAACCTATAATAAATTAAATAAAATAAACTAAAAATAAACCTAAACCTAAACTAAGAAATAAAACCTAAAAATAAACCTAAAATAAAAACCTAAAACTTAAACCAAAAAATAAAAGCTAAACCTGAAGAATAAAATAAAAATAAAACTAAACTAAAAAATAAACCTAAATTTAAACATAAAAAAATAAAATTAAATTAAATTAAAAAAAAAAACTAAACCTAAACCTAAACCTAAACCTAAACCTAAAAAATAAACTGAAATAAAAAACCTAAACTAAAATATATAATCCTAAAATAAATAAACTAAACTATATATAATATAAAAAAAACTTAAATAACACATAAAATAAACTGAAATAAATAAAAACTAAACTAAATAAACCTAAACCTACTTGTTTACTTAATTTTAAAAAAATAAAAAAAAAACCTAAAACTAACCCTAAACCCTAAACCCTAAATGCTAAAACTAACCCTAAACTATGGCCCTAAACTCTAACTCTAAACCCTAAACCCTAAACCCTAAAACTAACGCTAAACACTAAACCCAAAACTTTAAAACCTAAAGCACAAAACCCAAAATCCAAAACCCTAAAACCTACAACGCTAGACCCTAAACCCTAAACCCCAAACCCTAAACCCTAAATCCTAAAATCTAAAACTTAAACCCTAAAAAACTAAAAACTTAAACCTAAACTAAAAAAAACCTAAAAATAAAATAAATAAAACCTAAACCTAAATAAAATAAAATAATAAAAGAAAATAAAAACTAAACCTATACCTATACCTATACCTAAACCTAAAAATAAAATAAAATAGAAAATAAAAACTATACTATAATAAAATAAATTAAAACTTAGACTAAACTAAAAAAATATTATAAACCAAAAAATAAAAAACCCTAAATAGAATTTAAAATAAATGTAAAAAAAGCTATACCTAAACTAAAAACCTATAACCTAAACCTAAAAAAATAAAATAAATGCTTAAACCTAAACATAAAAATAAAAAATAAAACCTAACCCTAAAAAAATAAAATAATCATAAAACTAAACTAAAAAAATAAATATAAACCTAAACCTAAACCTAAAAAATAAACTAAAATAAAAAAACTAAACTAAAGTAAATAAACCAAAAATAAATAAACTTAACTAAATAAAAATAAAAAATAAACCTAACATCTAAATCCTAAATCCTAATCCATAAACTCTAAACCCCAAAACTAACCCTAAATCTACAACCCTAAACCCTAAACCCTAAAAACATTAACCTAAACTAAATAAAACCTAAAAAAAAACCTATGCCTAAATAAATTAAAAACATGAAATGAAATAAAAACCAAAACTAATACCTAAACCTATACCTAAACCTAAATCTAAACATAAAGCTAAAAATAAAATAAAAACTTAAACCTAAATATAAACCTAAAAATTAAAAAAAAATAAAACCTAAACCCTAAACTAAAAAAAAACCTAAACCTAAAATAAAAATAAAATAAACCTAAACTAAAAAAAATTAAACATAAACCTAAACTAAAAATAAGCTAAACCTAAACCTAGACCTAAACTAAATAAAACAAAATAAACTAAAAATAAATGTAAACCTAAACTAAAACATAAAACCTAAAAATAAGCATAAAACCTAAAGCTAAAAAAATAAAATAAAAACCAAAACCTAAACCTAAAAATAAAAAATAAAACTTAAACTATAAAAATAAAATAAAAATAAAACTAAACTAAAAATAAACCAAAATTGAAGCCTACACCTAAAAAATAAACTAAAATAAAAAACCTAAACTAAAATAAATAAACCTAAAATAAATAAACTAAACTAAATAAAAAAACTAAACAAAAATAAAAAATAAATAAAAAATAAACTAAATAAACCTAAACATATTAATTTACTTAATTAAAATAATAATAAAATAAATGATATATAATAAATAAAAAAGCCCTAACCCTAAACCCAAACCCTAAAACTAACCCTAAACCTTAAACCCTAAACCCTAAACTCTAAACCCAAAACCCAAAACCCTAAACCCAAATCCCTAAAACCCTGAACCCTAAACCTTAAAACTTAAACCCTAAAATCTACAACCCTAAACTCTAAACCCTAAACCCCAAACCCTAAACCATAAACTCTAAACACTAAACCCTAAACCCTAAACCCTAAAAGCCTAAACCTAAACTAAATAAAACCTAATAATAAAATAAACGTAAAAAAAATTATATCTAAATAAAATTAATATAAAATAAAATAAAAACCTAAACTAAAACCTAAACTTAAAATAAAACCTAAAATTAATATAAAATAAAATAAATAAAAATTATACTAAAAGAAAATAAATAAAAACATAAAATAAAATAAATAAAATAAAATAAACTAAAAATAAAAACTAAATGCAAAACAAAAATAAATTAAACCTAAAATAAAAACCTAAAACCCAAACCTAAAAACATAAAATAAAAAACTAAACCTAAACCTAAAAATAAAAAATAAACCCTAAAACCTAAACCCAAAACCCAAAACCTTAAACCATAAAACTTACCCTAAACTCTAGACCCTAAACTAACAACACTAAACCCTAAACCTTAAACCCTTCAAAATATTAAACCTTCAACACTAAATCCTAACAACCTTAACCTAATAAAAACAAAACTTAAAAAATAAAATAAATAAAAAACCTAAATGAAAATAAAATAAAATAATAAAAAAAAACTAAACTAAAACCTATACATATACCTAAACTTAAAATAAATTAAACATAAACCCTAAACTAAATAAAATAAGCTAAAAATAAACCTAAAACTAAACTAAAAAATAAAATTAAAAATAAACCTAAAACCTAAACCTAAACATAAAAGAATAAAATAAAAACCTAAACCTAAACCTATAAACCCTAAATCCTAAACCCTAAACCCTAAAAACCCTAAACCCTAAATCTTAACCCTTAAACCATAAGCCCTAAACCCTTAATCCCTATAACCCTAAGCCCTAAACGCTATAACCTAAAGCCTAAATCTTAAACTAACCATAAACCCTAAGCTAACCCTAAACCTTAAACCCTAAACCCTAACAACCCTAAACCCTAAACCCTAAACCCTACACCCTAAAAACCCTAAGCCTAAAACCCTAAACCCTAAACTCTAAACACTAAAACTGAAACCCTAAACCCTTAAGCCTAAACCCTAAACCCTGAACCTTAAAAAACTAAAAACCTAAATCTAAACTAAATAAAACTTAATTATAATATAAATAAAAGAACTTAAACTAAAATATAATAATATAAAAAAATAAAATAAAAACTTAAGCTAAAACTTAATCCTAATCCTAAACCTAAAATATATATATATATAACTGTGACCCTAAACCTTAAACCTAAAACCATAAACCCTAAACCATAAATCTAAAGCCCAAAACCCCAAACACTAAACATTAAACCCTAAACTAACCCTAAACCCTAAACCCTAAACTCTAAACCCTAGCCTTAAACAAACCCTAAACCCTAAAACCCTAAAACCCTTAATCCTAAACCCTAAATAAGCCATAAACCTTAAACCCTAAACCATAAAACCCTAAACCCTAAACCCTAAACCCAAAACCCTAAACCCTAAATGCTAAAACCCTAAACCTTAAACCTTAAACCCTAACCCTAAAACCAACAACCTTCAACCTTAAACCCCCAAACCCTAAACCCTAAACTTAAACATTAAACCCTAAACCGTAAATCCTAAACCCTAAAAACCTAACAACCTAAATCAAAACTAAATAAAATAAAAAAACCCTAAACCTAAATAATATAAATAAAATAAAATAAAATAAAAACATAAACTAAAACTAAAACCTAAACCTAAACAAAAAATAAAATAAAATAAAAAATAAACACTAAACTAAATTAAAATAAATAGAAACCTTAACTACATTAAAAAAATAAAATAAACCTAAAAATAAAAAAACCTAAAACATAAAACAAAAACCTAAACCCAAAACCTAAAAATAAAAAATAAAACCTAAATAAAATAATAAATAATCCCTAAACCCTAAACCCTAAACCTACAATACTTAACCCTAAACCCTTAATCTTAAAAAACACTAAATCCCACACTCTAAACCCTAAAAACCATAACCTAAACTAAATAAATCCTAAAAATAAAATAAATAAAAAACCTAAACCTAAATTAATAAAGTAAAATAAAATAAATTAAAATAAAAACCTAAACTAAAGCATAAACCATTAAATAAAATAAAAATTAAAAACTAAACAAAAATAAAATAAATAAAAACCTAAACTAAACTAAAAAATAAAATTAGCCTAAAAATAAAAAACTTAAATAAAATAAAAACCAATTTTAAAATAAAAATAAAATAAAATCCAATTTTAAAATAAAAATAAAATAAACCTAAAATTAGATAAAAACTAAATAAAAACTTAAGCCGAAAAAATAAACCTAAAAAAAAACTTTAAAAAATAAAAATAAAACCCAAACCCTAAACTAAAAAAAAACCTAAACCTAAAATAAACTTAATTCTAAACTAAAATAAACTAAACTAAAATAAATAAAATGATAAACTAAACCTAAACCCTAAACTAAATAAAATAAAATAAATTAAAAATAAACCTAAACCTTGTGTATAACTTCTAATATTTTAATGTTTAGACTAATTTTATGATTTTTTATCTTAAGCAATAACTTATGATGTGATATGCAATATAATATAATATAATATGCCATAGTGTATTATAATATAGGATGCCACAACATAGTGTAGCATCTTGCATTATAGCATACTAATGTGCATAACTACTTATTGTTTAGCATATTTTAGCTTGTTATAATATGAAGTAGTAGAGTTTGTACTAGTATAATTCATAGAAATACTGATTTATATGCTGAGATGATGGGATTTGCCCAAATTTAAGGTAAGCTTTAGGGAATATCATTTTATGGTGTGTCATTTAATCAAAAGAATGGAATTTTGCATTCAAAATAAAGGTTCAACAAAATTTTATAAAGTTTTTGCTTAAAGTGATTCATTTTAAGGTGTACTATAAGATAATATAATATATGAAAGCATATTAAAATATAATGTACATAATAATATATATAACTTCACATATATATGAATGTAGTGGAGTGTTACTAAATGTTATTATACATTTTAGTATGTTTTACTTTTGTTATAATACATTTGGTCAAAACACACAAAAATGTAAATTTGAAGGTTCAGATAGAAGAATTTGGCCAAATTCACAGCACACATGAAGAAGCAACACTAAAATTATAATAGAAAAATAACAATTGTACATCCAAAATGAACATTATTCATATTTTGAGAAAAGTTTGTTATTTATTCCTTTTAAGTGATTCTAATGAGGCATAATGTTAGAAAATATATTATATTATTACAAATTATAAAATAACATCATATATTATAAAAAATATAGTGTGGTAATTCACACTATAATATGTTTAGCATGATATTGTATAGTTTGTTTGAGCTTACACCATGACAATTCATAAAATGTTCATTACAATGTTAAGATAATGTAATTGGAAAAAATACATTATTATGCATTTAGTTGAGGTATTAAAGGTGTGCATAAGAGAAGAAATAAGATTTGATGAGAATTCCATGTCATGGAGGAGGAGATCCAGGGGATCACACATGCATTGGACATGACATGTGAGGGGTCTATGTCGAGGGCATAGAAGAATAAAATCTTCTTGGGATAAGGTTTGAAGTTTATTTGATTAGATAATTTATGGAAAAAATTTTTGCAAAGTATAAGAATCTATAAACCACCAAGGATTAGAATCAAATTGACTTTAATTTATTTTATTTTAATTGATATGGAGGCCTATCTGTTAGAGATATGGGCTCGAGTTCACTGGGGATTGGGTATATGAACCTTCCACTAAGGAAGCAGGTTTGGGCTATTCATTGGGGATTGGGAATTGAGTTTGATTTCATAGATTTGTTTGGTGATGTATCCACTAGGGGTAAGAGTTTGGTTGGATTTGCTTGATTTATACACTTCTCATGGCATTGGTTTAATTTGGCTCCATTGGGGAGGTCAGTTTTGAATTTGATATATTTGCTTGACTTATTTATATATGATTTGGGGCTCCACTAGGGAGAAGGGTGTGATTTAACTCCACTAAGAAAAATTAGATTGGGTTTAATTTATCTGAGTTAATATATGGACCTTGTCAGTGTGCAATGGACCCATTGAGATGGGGCTATATCAGCCTTGACCTACCAAAGGTTTACAAATCCAAAGGGGTAGTCTATTGGATATGGGGTAGAGCCAGCCAACCTAAGCGGTTATCTTTCGGGGTGCAATAGCTGTGCTAGGAAGAAGGTGTAGTAGACCTACATCTTCTAAAGCGAGGAACAATCAATAGAGGCAGTTGTTGGATGCCCAACAAATCGAACCTGGCATAGGGCGACTATTGAGTGAATGCCACTACGGACTTATGTCAACCCAAAAGTAGTCAGGATTAATTTTATCTTACATTCATGTGATTTCATACGATTTATTTCATTTAGTTTAATTTTGAATTAAAGAAATATTCACTTGGGATGTGAGCTCGATCAAATTTGATAGGTCTAATTTATGGACCATGTCAGTGTGCAATGGACCCACTGAGAATAAGCTATATCAGAATTATCCTATCTCAGATTTACAAATCCAAAGGGATACTCTACTGGCCATGGGGTAGAGCTTGCCAACCTAAGGGGTTCCCTTTCAGTGTGCAATGTTTGTGCTAGGAAGAAGGTGCAACAGACTTACATCTTCTAAAGCAAGGAACAACCACTGGGGTGACCTGTTGGTAGCACAATAAATCAAACTTGACTTAGGGGAGACTATTGAGTGAGCTGTCAAGGACTTATATCAACTCAACAGTAGTCAGGCGACTCCTATAGGGAGGTTTGCTAACATTAACCTAAAGATAGGATTCCTTCTCAAGAAAAGGTATCGCTATGGTTGTCCTCCTATACCATAAGTGAATATATATATTTTTTTATATGTTTGTGTGAACCCTATTGGTGTACGAGGGACCACACTAAGAAGGTACTACATCAGCCTTAAATTATCTCAAGTTTACTAGACTAAGGCAGAAGCTGCACATCTACATGATGGATTCTCCAACCACAGGAGTGGTTACTAGGAAAGGGGAACTTTCCAATCCGATAGTAACCTAGGTAGTTTCTAAATGAGGTCACAAAGGATGTTATCCAAATATAGTGACCACAGGGGAGGTGCTGCTAGGGGCATTATCCTAAGCCCTAGAAAGGAAAGGCTATAAGTTTATAGTGGCCAACTCAATAAGAAAGCATAGCAGACTTACATCTGCCATGAGTGGTGTATCCTAAGGTGCGAGAACCAACTAACCTAAGGTTTATCCATCAGCATGAGTGGTGGATCCGTCAACATAGTGAGAACCAACCAACCTAAGGTGCCCATTGGTGTGCAATAATCAATCTGGAAAGAAAGCATGTAGGCTTACAACCTTCCAAGCAAAATTGATCATTGAGATAGTCTATCGTCGATGGGATGGATACTATTTGAGATAGAGTGACTGCTAAGGGGGACCCCTGAGGAAGGACTAGACCCAAACTTGAACTAGTAAGGAGGGAAAGAGCTGCTTGGGGACCTATCCTAAACCTCAAATATACTCGACCCAGTCAGTGCATGAAAGCTAATCAAAGAACAAAGTGTAGTAGACTCACATCCTCTTAAATGAAACTAACTTGAGGTAGCCTACCATCCACGTAGTAAGCCATGCCAAATTAACAAGGCTCTCATGAGCAATGGCATAACAAACTTACATCCTGCAAAGCAAGAAGACCACTAGGGGTGACACGTTAGGCCGACCTAGTGCAGCTACTAAGTGAGTCTCACTTAGGGAGTTATCTCAACTTAGAGTAGCTCGACATAAAAGATATGTGTTTATTTTATATGTTTGTGTGTAGTTTGTGTTCTTATTGTGTCAATGAAAGATAGGATGTTGCTCAGGTTCCTTACTCCTACCCTAAACACATCATGACAGATTCACAAATAAGAATACTTTTAATATGGAACATACTGAATTTGAAATGGAATTTTCATTGATGGTAACTATTTTTAAACATAATTTATATTATTTCTTTAAGTAGAGCCTATTGATTGGAAGCATTGGGCGCTCTCCTTTATGATTAATAAGCTGATAAAATCCTTTTTGGCAGGCCTTCTCTATGGCAAAAGGGCCTTTCCAAGTGGGTTTAAACATGTCTCCCATCTTACGACGGGCAATAATAGGTCTCCTTAGATTTAAAATAAGCTCTCTTACGTGAAAAGATCTTTGAAGGACCAACTTATTATGAGCTTGAATCATTTTAGCTTCATACAACTTGAGGTTTTAGCATGCCCACAAGCGTCTATCCTCCAAACCATCAAGCTTTTCTAACTGCAATTTGGCATTCTACTCTATTGTGACCTTGCTACCCACAGCTATCCTTAGTGGAGGGAGTTGGACTTCTAATGATATAATGACTTAGGACCCATACACTAAGGCAAAAGTAGTAGACTAAGTTGGAGTTCTATATGTGGTGCGGTAGGCCCACAAGGCTTCAACTAACTGCTCATGCCACAATCACTTATTGTTATCGAGTACCTTCTTCAGTATTTGGATGAGATTTTTGTTGAAGGCTTCTGCTAAGTCATTTTCCTTCAAGTAGTTTATTATAAAATATCTCTAATCTATATTATGTCTTTGGCCAAAGTTATTGACCTCGGTGCTCTCAAATGCAATACCATTATCATATATAATTCATCGAGGTACTCTGAACCTATATTTGATATGGTTCCTAAAAAATTGAAGCACATACAGAGCTATGACCTCTTTGAGTGGAATCACCTTTACCCATTTGAAAAAGTTATCAGTAGTAGCTAAGATGAATCGATGACCCTTAGAAGAAGGAGGACCAATCAAACCCACTAAGTTGGTTCCCTAACATTTGAATGGCCATGAGGCTTGTATAGGATGTAGAATGTTGGGTGGTTGCTGTAGGGCCATACCATGTATTTGACATATGTGGTATCGCCTAGCCATATCCATGCAATCTTTGATCATCAATGACCAGTAGTATTCTATTATCTTGATCTTGGTTTTCATCTTTGGATCAGATTGGTTGGCTCCACATAATCTTGAGTGTACTTCGATCACGATCTTACAGGCTTCGTGCATGTCTAAATAATGTAACCACGTATGATCAAAAGATCGCCAGTACAAGACACCATCCACAAGAGCATAGGAAAGTGCTCTCTGCTTCATCTGATGGGCTTGGGACTTCTCTTGAGGTAGTTATCCTTTATTTAGGTAATCCCTGAATGGTTTCCTCCAATCTAACTCCTCATTTTCTTGGCAATGGAAACCTCCCATTCAAGAGAGTACTTTTTTATGAGTTCAATATCAATAAGGGACACGACTTGTCTATTTTGGACCTTTATTGATATGGACTCATCCTTTGGACATGGCAACTCCTTTGCAAGCTTGGCTAATGCATACGCTATGGCATTCTCTCCTCGAGGAATCTTATAAATGATAGTCTCTGGGATTTGGGCCAAGAACTCCATGGTGTACTTACAGTGGTGATGGAGCTTGGGCTTTATAACCTTATAGGACCCAGTGATTTGGTTGATAACTAGTTGAGAATCTTTGAAGATGTTGATGTTATGGATGTGTAGAGTAAAGGCTAACTCCAGACTGGCAATCAGATCCTCATATTTTACTTCATTGTTTGTGCAAGGATTGGATAGAAGATATGAGAATCTCATCAAAGTAGATTATGGTTCTTCTTCCCTTTGAGAGGAAGCCGCACCATCAAAGTACATCTCACAGTAGTGAATTATAATATCCTCTAAGTTCATGATTTGTTCATCGGGGTGATCATCACTAAGGAAAGAGTCAGCAGGAACTGGGTATGCTACTAAAAAAATTACTAGCACTTATCCTTTCATCGCACAGAGGGGTACAAAGGTAATGTTAAATTACGAGAGGATCATGGACCATCGTGCCAACCATTCAGATAGTATCAGCCATGTCATGAGATACTATAGTGGATTGATCCTAAAGATTAGATTTACCTTATGAGAAAGCATGTAGTGCTATAGCTTTTGGGATGCAAAGATTAAAGCTAGGCAATGCTTTTCAATGGGTGGATAATTAGCCTCAATATGGACTACACGACGGCTAAGGTAGTAGAGTGTGTTTTCTTTCCCTTCATCATTTTCTTGGGTCAACAAAATACTAATGGAGTAGTCTAACACAACAGTGTAAAGCATGAGTGACTTGCCCGAGATAGGGGCTGCTAGAATCGACGCCATCATCCGGTAATGCTTGATGTCTTCGAAGGCATGCTAACACTTGTCATCCCACTTGAACTTGGCATCCTTTTTAACAAGTGCTGAGAATGGCTGACATCTTCTTAATAGGTTAAATATAAAGCATTTTAAATATGCCAACCCTTGGAATGATCTGAGTTGAGTTAAACTTTTAGAGGGTGGCATTTCAAATATTGCCTAACTAAGTCATTGGTTTCAATTTCTTTCAATAAAGAACTGATGCATGTCGGGCGTGGATCTTCTTCAGTGCCTAAGTTGATTTTCTTAAGCTCGTTGATTGTTGACATGATCTTCTTTAAACTTTGGTGGTGCATCTTTGACTTCAAAATCATCTAAATAATCTGAAGTTTCTATGCACAACTCCTCATATGAGTTAATGTGATTTGAAAAGAACCTATTGAATTCCATGTGATCGGTGATGACTATGCAGTAATCGCCATCATTGATTGGATTCACTGTACCAAATCCTAGTCTTGGTCTTGATTGAAAGCTTTTGCATTTGTTCTTCCATATTCTTTCAGAGTAGTCTGACTTATCCTTTGAAGAAGTATGTGGGATTAACCCATTCTTTGCTAAATTATGAACACAAGGAAAGTACCAATCAAAAGAAAATTCTATTAAATATTTATATGAATCATCCTCAGGTTCTACATCAACTTCTTGACTTGAAGATGATGCTCTCAAAAAGAACCTCTAAGTCTTCACAGCTGTGGATGATGTAGGGGCTTCCTTAACTACCAAACCCTCAACTTTTTGAAAGGAAAGTGGGGCTAGAGCTAAGGTTCCCAACTGATGCCTAATTGTTTTACATATAGACTTGGATACACTTATTCTTTGCTTTGGAGCCTGATCTTCGTTGCTATATGGCTCTAGTGTCACCTCCAAGGGAATCTACTACTGAGAGGAGCTAGCTGGTGTGCTAACCATATAAGACTCATCCTATGAACTAGATTCTAAGTCTATATGGAGAGTAGGTGTACTCATGGTAGCTGGTACATATCATCTATTGGGTGGCCAATAAAGAGGTTTTCCACCCCTGGGACAGCCTCTTCTTCTGCTTAGTGGAGGTCAGGTCATCCTACCCATATGTTCGAATGGAGTAATGAACTGTGGGAGGAATCGATTGTCAGGCTCCACTTCCACCTCCATGTCTATTTTTGCTCCCTTTTATTTTTTTTCATTTTCTCTGTTCTTTTCTTTTCCTTTTTTTCTTTTTAATTATTTTTCTATTATTTTAAACTTTGACCAAGTTCATGAGAATAAACTTGTTGATTTTGATGGAGGTAGTAAGCCGCATCCTCATATATGTTGACCTCATGAACTGTAAATGGATAGAGATATCCTTTGACATAGTAGATGATCCCACCTCTCACGAACTTCATGCACTGATGTAGAGAGGATGAGACTATGTTTCTCTCATGTATCCATGGTCTCCCAAGCAAAGCGTTGAAAGATGTATCTGAATTTATAATGTGAAACTTGGCTTCGATCTTCCAATCATCTATCTCCAAGGTCAACACTATTGATCCTGAGTCCTGTTGACCTCACTTTGCAGACTCAATCTTTCCATATTAGACTTACGAGTATTCTAGATACCTAAGATTTCCCTAGTCATAAGACACTTCTAACAAATAGGTAAACACTTAAACTAAGGTTAAAGACTTAAAATGGTTAACCATAGGATTAGGTTATGCCATAGGGATTAGGTTGATCGAGCTATCCTACAACCCAAATCCAATCCATGTTCACCTTCTCAAATCAAACCTCAAGTTCATTTCAAACATCAAATTCAAATCCAAATCCAAACCCAAATTCCAAAACCAAATGATTGAAGCCGATGATCAAATCCAAACTTGAAACCCTTCCTAAGCAATATGACCTATCCCATGGACTTAGAAAAATCTTAATCCAAATCAATCCAAAATCAATTGATTTTCTCATAATCAATTTATATCTTCAAACAACTTTCTAAATATAAATCAAATCTACATTCAAATGACCAAAACTAAATCAAATTAAATCAAATCCCTTCCTAAGGCATATGTCCTATCCCATGGACTTAGCCAAATCTTAATCCAAATCAAGTCAAACTCAATTGCTTTTCTGACAAATCAATCATATTTTCAGTCATCTTCACAAATTTAAATGGAATATACATTTAAATCATCAAAACTAAATCAAACCAAATCAAAATACAAACCTAAGCCACATGACCCAACTCTATGGACTTAACCAAATTCCTTCATTCCAAAACCCAAATTCAATTGATTTTCTCATGAATCAATCATACATTCAATTATATTCACAAATATAAATGAAATCTACAATCATCAAGCCAAACCAAAATCAAGCCAAGTCAAACCTAACTAAACCCTTTAAATCAATCTCAACGAAAACAAACTTAACCCAAAATCAAGCCAACTAAATCCAATTGGTCCACTTGATCCAAACTGGCCAATTTGATCTATTTGAGCCAAGTTTTGATCCTACCCAAGTTGGATTGAACCAATCCCATCAAAACCTCCCATCATGATTGTTGATCACCTTAAGTTAATTAATTATCACAAATTGGGTCACACCAAGTTAACTTGGTCATTTGATCAAGTCAACCCCTTAACCCATATGAACCCAAACTATCCAAATTCGAACCTATGCCAAATCCCTTAAGACCAATGGTTCATACCAAATCAAAATCAATATTTGAATATGACTTGGCCTTCAATTGAGTCAAACCAAACCCAATTGGCCCTCTTGACCCGAGTTAACCCAAATTGACCTAATAGATAAAATTTTGTCAAATCAAAATATAAACCAAATTGATTGTAACCAATGGCTCAAGTTCATTCCAAATTGATTGTTTAACTTAACTAAAGCCATGATTGGGCCCAATTGAACCCAGTTGATCTACTTAGCCCAAATTGACCTAAAGGGTCAAGTTCCCTAAATCAAAACCAAATCCAAATTAATTGAAACCAAAGCCTATAATCATCTTCAATTGGTCACTAAACCCAAACCAACACCCAACCTAAACCAATTTGGCCAATGTGGTCAAATTGGTCTTGTTCAACTTTACCCATTTGACTCAAAATGAATTCAAATGAGCCAAAACCAAATCTAAACCATACTAAACCAAACCAATTGAACGAAAACATCCTAAATGATCATATTAACTTGACCGAACTCTTAGTTTGCCCCAATTTTACCAACTGGTCAACTTGCCCAACCAATTTAACCTAAATGAGTCAAATTGAGCCAAACCTAACCATATCAACTCCAATTGATTAGAAATTTTGGCTAACCCACTTTTGGCTAATTTCTAATCTACCCAAATCAAATCTAATTCCAAATGATCATTCTATCCTTGGGTTAGGGCATCACATGAGATAAATATCCCATGTAAGTGGTCATTTCCATTCATTGACTCATTGGTACTCTCTCAATGGTCCAACAAGCCACCTACGACACTGCCCAACCTGACCCAAGGGGTGGTTTGGTCGGCCATGACCCATGGGAGGTGAAAACACCTCCCCTCCCCATCGAAGCATCTGAAACCCATAGGAAACCCAGGATTCCTATTTATCAGTCACCTCCACACCTTCAACCAACCATGTTGAGCCAACTCATATCCTCGCTGCCACCCATAACTCCCTGAGATGGTCATACTTCCACAAGAAGCCAAACTTGATCCAACCATTCGATCAAGAGGAAGGGGGGTATACACCCCCTTGTTTCCACTCAAATACACTGACAAAAATAATTCTTCAGAGCCTTAGCTACCCAAGATGAGCTACTAGGGCCATTCCCTAAGCTTCCAAGCTTATTCGTCGATCAAAAAATCCCATTCTCGTCCATCTCGAAATAGGACACTCCAATTTTTGACCTAACTTCCCATTTCTTCATCAAGCTCAAATTAACTATGCACGCACCTTCTCTAGGCCTCATCAAGCAAGAATGAATCATCTCCCAAGCTTCTCAAACACTAGAGGTGGGACATTGATCAAAGCTAAGCTCCAACTCGTCGGTTCATGGCCTTTCGAGTAAACATCAAGGAATTGTTCCAATTGCTGGTCAATAGGGCTTCGTCTCCACCAGATGAAGCTTACTCAATCGTTCGAGCCATCAGTCTTAAGCTCTGGCAAGGTATGCTTTTGAAATGGATCCTCAGTCAAAAATGGGTTGGAGATTTTTCAAGAAAACTTGCATCTCATGTGATCTTGACCATTGGATCTCCTCTGATTGATGTCGAGAAGGTGTTGGATCCTTTTGGAGTTGATCTAAGCTCAGGTAAGCTCAGATCAAGTGAGCAATGGTGGACAGACTCCATTCTCCCTCAATCAGGTGATGTTAAATCATGCACCATCCATTCCGCATTATCGGAACAAACGGTCGTGATTAGATCCACTAGATCGATCTGATTTAATCCTATTAAGTTGTGTATTAATCAAAGATGTTTGATTTTAGATTGGGTGGCAAACCAAAAAGCACATCCGTCGTCGCCACGTAGGCATTGAGTCAAAAATGGAGATATGAAGAAAAAAGACCCCCATAGCATTTAATACAATTATAATTATTCTTTCATGTTCCAGGTTGTATAAGGGTAGAGCTTCGAGCTTTTTCTTTTTGGGGTAGACCGCACTCTTTTATTCTTTTATGATAGTTTATATAATTGTTTGATGTTATGTTAAAATTGTGCACTAGGTTGGAATGCTTCTCATAGTTTCTTATATGATTGATTCTTTAATGTGTGGCTTGGATATGATTAGTCTCTTAAGATAAAAATAATTTTTCTACCCAACTAATAACACATAACTAAATTTTAAACAACTCATAACTTCATCATAAAGCCTAAGACATAAATAAGATAATTAAAATATTTAGCAATCCCTTAGCTATTTGGCTATGTGTATTACATTATGCATGCATATTCTTTCTCTCTTGAACATGAAGGATCTCCATCCTTGCACGATAATGGAATATTTGACCTATGAAAGCATCCCTAATAGTGGAGAACACCTTTTATTTGATTTGATCCATAACCTATTTCATCATGCATTTAGGCATAAGAAATCCTAAAGCCTCTATCAAAATGATATTCTAAAATGAAATAAAATTTGAAAAGATTTTGCATTTATAGATTAAGTCATATTCTCATACCACTCATGCTTTAGTATTAGAGAGTGTGTTTAGGACTTTAGTCTCTTTCTAATTAAATATCTACCCTAGTTATCTTGCAAATCATAAGACCAGACTACATGGTTTTAAAATCATAGGAGGATTTAGTTGGCGGCCACTCCACATGGTTATAAATCTAGAAGTCGGGCAATTTATAAAATAAAATAAACTAAAATAAATAAAAAATAAACTAAATAAACCTAAACATATCAATTTACTTGATTTTAAAAAATAAAAAATAAAAAATAAACTAATATAAATAAACTAAATAAACTTAAACCTACCAGTTTTCTTAATTTAAAAATAATAAAATAAAAAATAAAGCAAAAAGACCCTAACCCTAAATCCTAAAACTAACGCTAAACCCTAAACCCTAATCCCTAAACCCTAAACCTACAACTCTAAACCTTAAACCCTAAAACCTAAAACCCTAAGCCATAAACCCTAAGCCCTAAACCCTAAACCCTAACCCCTAAACCCTAAACCCTAAAACCCTAAACCCTAAACCTTAAAACCTACAAGCCTAAACCCTAAACCCTAAACCCTAAACACTAAACCCTAAACCCTAAAAACCTAAAAACATAAACCTAAACTAAATAAAGCCTAAAAATATAACAAATAAAAAAACCTAAACTTAAATAAAATGAAAAAATAAAATAAAATAAAAAACCAAAAGTAAAACTTAAACCTAAACCTAAACCTAAAACTAAAAATAAAATAAAAACTAAAATAAACTAAAATAAAATAAATAAATACTTAAATTAAACTAAATAAAATAAAATAAACCTAAAAAACCTAAATAAAATAAAAACTAAACTTAAAATAAAAATAAAATAAAATAAAACTAAATAAAAACTTAAACATAAAAATAAATACAAAATAAAACCTAAACCCTAAACTAAAAATAAAAGAACTAAACCTAAAATAAATAAAATAAAATAAACCTTAACCTAAATTAAAATATAATAAATAAAACTTAAACCTAAACCTAAAATAAATTATAGATAAACTCTAAACTAAATAAAATAAAAATAAACTAAAAATAAACCTAAACCTAAACTAAAAAAATGATAAAATAAACCTAAAAAAAAACCTAAAACATAAACTTTAAAAAAAACCTAAACCTAAACCTAAAAATAAAAAATAAAACTTAAATAAACCAAAACCTAAGAAATTAAATAAAAAAACTAAACTAAAAAATAAACCTAAACTTAAAAAATAAACTAAAATAAAAAACTTGAACTAAAATAAATCAACTTGAAATAAATAAACTAAACTAAATTAAAATAAAAATAAGACCTAAATAAAAAAATAAAAATAAACTGAAATAAATAAAAAATAAACTAAATAAACCTAAACCAGCTTTCTTATTTTTTTAAAAGAAACCCTAAACCCTAAACCCTAAACCATAAACCCAAAATCCTAAACCCAAAACCCTAAACCTAAACCTAAACACTAAACTAAAACACCAAACCCTAAACCTAAACCTATATACCTTAAACCCCTAACCCAACACTAAACCATAAACCTAAACCTACTACCTAAAACCTAAACCAAACACCTAAACTAAAACCTAGGGCTAAAACTAAACTGTCCTAAACTAAACAACCTAAACCTGTTAACTAAACCTAAAACCCAAAACCCTAAAGCCTAAACCCTAAACCCTAAACCCTAAACCCTAACCCTAAACCCAAAAACCTAAAACACTAAACCCAAAATCCTAAATCGTAAACCTTAACCCAAAAAACCTAAACCCTAAAAACCTAAACTTAAACTAAATAAAACCTACAAATAAAAGAAATAAATAAACCAAAACCAAAATAAAATAAAATAAAAACCTAAACAAAAACCTAATTCTAAGACTAAAAAATAAAATAAAACTAAGAATAAAAAACCTAAATAAAATAAAAACTAAACATAGACTAAAAATAAAATAAACCTAAAATAAAATAAATATAACTAAATAAAAATCTAAACCTAAAAAATAAATAAAACCTAAAAATAAATAAAAAATAAAACCTAAACCCTAAACTTAAAATAAAAACAAAAACTAAAATAAAAATAAAATAAATAAAATAAAATAAACCTCAACCTAAACTATAATAAACTAAACTAAAATAAATAAAACCTAAACATAAACCTAAAATAAACTAATCCTAAACCTAAACCTAAACTAAAAAAAATAAAAAAAAACTATAAAAAACCCTAAACCTAAATAAAAAAATAAAACCTTAAAATAAACATAAAAAAGAAAATCTAAAAACTAAACCTAAAAAAATAAAATAAAAAACTTAACCTAAACCTAAAAATAAAAAAATAAAACCAAAACCTAAAAAATAAAATAAAAATAAAACTCAACTAAAAAATAAACCAAAACCAAAATCTAAACCTAAAAAATAAACTAAAACAAAAGAATAAACTAAAATAATAAAGTAAACTAAATATAAATAAAAAATAAACCTATATGAAAATAAAAATTAAAATAAACAAAAATAAATAATAAATAAATTAAATAAACCTAAACCTACAGATTTACTTAATTCAAGAAAAAAACCATAAATTCTAAATCCTAAAACATAAACCCTAAATACTAAACCCTAAACCCTAAACCCTAAACGCTAAACCCTAAACGCTAAAAAACTCTAAACCCTAAACCCTAAAAAACTCTAAACCCCAACCCTAAACCCTAAACCTAAAACCCTAAAACCTAATAAACCTAGACCTACACCTTAAGAATGGGCAAAACCTGACCAGAACATCACCGTGAACTGGCCCAGATGTGGTGGAAAAGAGGTTATGATTATCATAGCGGTGGTGGGGGATCTATAAGTGAGGATGGTTATATAGGTGGTGGACGGAGCAGTGGTGGTAATAGAGGTGGGAGGATAGACAGGGGTTACAGTTGTGGTGGTGGAAAAGGGAGAGATCGGAGATATGATGGTGGATTCTGCTACTTGAATGGCCAAGGTGGTTCGGATAGGAACTAGAGAAACTTAAGAATGACCAATCCAATCTGTTGCTTATGGAACTATGTCTTTATAGTAGAAATGATTCTAATTATCTAGGGTTTTTTATTTGCTATATGCGTGCTCATTCTTTAGCTATGTTGTCGCTTTTGTCTTAGAATACTTTTTTTGTTACTTGGTTGATGAAATTGAAAAGAAGAAATGTTGAATCTGAATTTGTTCTCTCTTGAAAAAAACAACCCTAAACCGTAAACTAAAACTTGAACCCTAAACCTAAAACCTAAACCCTAAACCCTAAACCCTAAACCCTAAACCCAAGACCATAAAACCTACAACCCAAAACCCAAAACTGTAACCACTTAACCTCAAACTCTAAACCCTAAACCTTAAATACTAATCCCTAATCCCTAAACCCTAAACCCCAAATTTTAAACCATAAACTCTAAACCCTAAATCCTAAACCCTAAAAACTTAAACCCTAAACCTACCGATTACCTAATTTTAAAAAAAAACATTAAACCCTAAATCTTCAATCTTAAACCCTAAACCATAAAACTTAAATCCTAAACCTACAACCCTAAACCTTAAACATTAAACCCTAAACCCTAAACCATTAACCCTAAAGCTCTAAACCCTAAACCCTAATCTAACCCTAAACATTAAACCCTAAACCCTAAATTATAAATCTTAAAAACCCTAAAGGCTAAACCGTAAACCTTAAACCTTAAACCCTAAATCTTAAAAACCCTAAACCCTAAAGCCTAAACACTAAACTTTAAACCCTAAACCCTAAAAACCTAAAAACCTAAACCTAAACTAAATAAAACATAAAATAAAATAAATTAATAAACTTAAACCTAAATAAAATGAAAAATAAAATAAAATAAAAACCTAAACCTAAACCTAAAAATAAATTAAAATAATAAAATCAATATATAAAAATATATTAAATAAAAACTTAATCTAAACTAAAAAATAAATTAAAGCCAAGAATAAGAAACCTAAATATTATAAAAAATAAATGTAAAATAATAATAAAATAAAACCTAAAATAAAATAAAATAAAAACTAAATAAAAAATGAATGCTAAAAAATAAACCTTAAATTATTTAAAATACCTAAACCCTAAACAAAAAAAACCTAAACCTAAAATAAAAATAAAATAAACATAAACCTAAACTAAAATAAATAAAACCTACCCCTAAACTTAAAATAAACTAAACCTAATCCTAAACCTAAACTAAATAAACATAAAATAAACCTAAACCTAAACTAAAACATTAAACCTAAAATTAAAACTAAAATAAAAACCTAAGAACTAAACTTAAAAAAAATAAATAAAATTCTAAACCTAAACCTAAAAATAAAAAATAAAACCTAAACCTAAGAAATAAAATAAAATAAAAATAAAACTCAATTCAAAAATAAACCTAAACCTAAAAAAATAAACTAAAATAAAAACTAAACAAAAAAAAACCTAAAATAAATAAATTAAACTAAATAGAAATAAAAGATAAACCTAAAAGAAAATAAAAAATAAAGTAAACTAAAATAAATAATAAAAAAACTAAATATACTAAATAAACTTAAACCTACTAGTTTACTTAATTTTTTTTTAAAAAAAACTTTAAACCCTAAATCCTAAACCCTAAACCCTAACAAACCCTAAAAAACCCCAAACCCTAAACCCTAAACCCTAAAAGCATAAAACTTAAAACCCTAAGCCCTACCTTAAACTCTAAATCATAAACCTAAACCCTAAATGCTAAACATTAACCCCAAACCATAAACTTAAACATAAAGTAACTAAATAAATTAAAAAATAAACCTAAACCCTAAAACCTAGTAAACCTAAACCATAAGAATGGGCAGAACTTTGATAGCAGGAACATCACCATCAACCATGCTCAGTTTAGATCTGGTGGTGGAGGCAAAGGCAGAGGTGGTAGTTATGGTAGTGATGGTGGGGGATTTGGAGGTGCTAATGGATATGGAGGTGGTTATCAGAGTAGTGGTGGTTATGGAAGCAGGAGTGATGGAGGTTACATCTGTGGTGGTGGCAGAGGGAGAGATTAGGGATATGATGGTGGATCCCGCTACTCAAGAGGTCGAGTTATTTCTAATGGGAACTGGAGAAACTAAAGAACGGTTGATCTGATCTACACCTTATGGAACTGTCTTTATAGTAGAGATAGTTCTATTTATCTATGATTTTTGGTTTGCTCTATGCAAGCTCATTTTTTATCTATGTCATCGCTTGTGCCTTAGAAAACTCTAAACTAAAAATCCTTGGTTGAAGATTTTGAATTTTTTCTCTATTAAAAAAAAGAACTAGAAATCCTAAACCCTAAACTAAAATCTGAACCCTAAACCTAAAACGTAAACCCTATACCCTAAAAACCCTAAACCCTAAACCCTAAATCCTAAAACCCTAAACCCTATACCATAAACCTTAAAACCTAAACCCTAAATCCTAAACTCCAAACCCTAAACCATAAACCCTAAACCCTAAACTAATCCTAAACCCTAAACCCTAAACCCTAAAAAGCTAAAAAACTAAGCATAAAAAATATAAAACCTAAAAAAAAAAAAACCTAAACAAAAAAATAATAAATTAAATTAAATTAAAATTAAAACCTTGACCTAAACCTAAAAAAATAAAAAATAAAAAAAAACTAAAATAAAATAAAATAAATAAAACCCTAAACTAAACTAAAAAAAGTAAAAGACCTAAATAAAATAAAAACTAAACCTCAAAGAAATAAAATAAACCTAAAATAAAATAAAATAAAAATTAACTAAAAACCTAAACCTAAAAAGTAAACATAAAAGTAAAACATAAAAATAAATAAAAAATAAAACCTAAACCCTAAACTAAGAAAAAACCTAAACATAAAATAAAAATAAAATAAACCCAAACAAAAACTAAAATAAACTAAACTAAAATAAATAAAAGCCAAACCTAAACCTAAACTAAATTAAATAAAATTAACTAAAAATAAACGTAGACCTAAACTAAAAAATAAAACCTAAAAATAAACCTAAAATAGAAACCTAAAACCTAAAATCTAAAAAAAAACTAAACCTAAACTTTAAAATAATAAATAAAACCTAAACCTGAAAAATAAAATAAAAAATAAAAATGAACTAAAAAATAAACATAAACGTGAAAAATAAACTAAAAGAAAAAACCTAAAATAAATAAACTAAATATTATAAAAATAAAAATATACTTTAATAAAAATAAATAACTAAAATAAACAAAAAAATAAACTAAATGAACTAAATAACCAAAATTTACTAGTTTACTTAATTTAAAAAAATTAAAATTAAAATTAAAAAAATAAAAAAAACCCTAACCTCTAAAGCTAACACTAAACCCTAAACCCTAAACCCACAACCCTAAATCCTAAACCCATAACCCATAACCCTAAACCCTAAACCTTAAACCCTAAAACCCTAAACCCTAAACCCTAATCTCTAAACTCTAAACCCTAAACACTACAACTCTAACCCTAAACCCTAAACCCAAAAACCAAAACCCTAAACCCTAAACTTTAAACTCTAAACACCTAAACCCTAAACCCTAAAACCATAAACCCTAAAAAAAACTAACCCCAAACCCTAAACCTTAAATTCTAAAACCTAAACCCTAAACTCTAAAACCTAAACTCTAGACCCTAAATCATAAACCCTAAACCCAAAACCTTAAAAGCTAAAAACTTAAACATAAATAAAATAAAACCTAAAAATAAAATAAATAAAAAACCTAAACCAAAATAAAATAATAAAATAAAATAAATTAAAATTAAAACCTAGCCCTAATCAAAAAAAATAAAAAAATAAAAAAACTAATATAAAGTAAAATAAATAAAACCCTAAACTAAACTAAAAAATTAAAAGACCTAAATAAAATAAAAACTAAACCAAAAGAAAAAAATAAACCTAAAATAAAATAAAATAAAAATTAACTAAAATCCTAAACCTAAAAAGTTAACATAAAAGTAAAATGTAAAAATAAATTAAAAATAAACCCCTAAACCCTAAACCCACAAAACCCTAAACCCTAAACCCATAGCCCTAAACCCTACACCCACAACCTACAACCTTAAACCCTAAACCTTAAACCCTAAAACCCTAAACCCTAATCCCTAAACTCTAAACCCTAAGCCCTACAACTCTAAAACCTAAACCCTAAAACCCAAACCCTAAACCCTAAACTTTAAACTCTAAAAAATTAAAACCTAAACCCTAAACCCTAAACACTAAACTAACCCTAAACCCTAAAGCGTAAACAATAATCCCTAAAGCTAACCCTATAGCCTGAACCCTATATCTTAAAATGCTAAACCCAAAACCCTAAACCCTAAACTATAAATGCTAAACCCTAAACCCTAAAACCTAAATGCTAAAACCTACAACTGTAAACCCTAAAATTCAAATCCTAAACCTAAACCTAAAACTAAACCTAAAAATAAAATAAAATAAAAAATAAAAAGTAAACTAAAAAATTAAATAAAAACCTAAACTAAACTGAAAAAAAATTAAATAAACCTAAAAATAAAAAACCTAAATAATATAAAAATTAAATGTAAAATCTAAATTAAAATAAAAATAAAATAAAATAAAACAAAACCTAAATAAAAATCTAAACCTAAAAAATAAACATAAAAGTAAATAATAATAGCCAAAACATAAAAGAAACAAAATAAAATAAACATAAACATAAACTAAAATATATAAAACCTAAACATAAACCTAAAATGAACTAAGCCAACGCCATAAACTAAATAAAATAAAATAAACTGAAAATAAACCTAAACCTAAACAAAAAAAAATAAAATCTAAAAATAAACCTAAAATAAAATTCTAAAATCAAAACCTAAAAAAATTAAATGAAAACCTAAATCTAAACCTAAAAATAAAAAAATAAAACCTAAACCTAAAAGTAAAATTAAACTGAAAAATAAAATAATAAAACTAAATTAAAATTAAAAAACCTAAATAAATAAATATAAAAATCTAAGAAGAAAATAATAAAAATAAACTAAATAAAATTAAACGTACAAGTTTACTTAATTTTAAAAAAATAACCCTAAACCTAAAATAAACTCTAAACCCTAAAAAATCATAAACCTTAAACCTTAAACCTTAAATCCTAAATCCTAAACCCTAAACTATAAACCCTAAAAAACCATAAATCTTAAACCCTAAACCCTAAACCCAAAACTAACCTAAACCATAAATCTTAAACCTTAAACTAACCCTAAACCACACTACTTTGAGTCACTATAGCACCCAAGAGAGGGGTGAATTAGGCGATATTAAAAAATTTAAAACTTAAATCTTAAATTTTAAGTTTTAGTAGAAAATTAATTTTTGATTTTATAATGACAAGATACAATTCTTAATGCAGCAAAAATAAAAGTACAGTAAAGTAAAGAGAGACAATAGGCACATAATTTTTATGTGGTTTGGCCAAACCCCAAAATTGGCCTACATCCACGCCTAGCCACCCCTGGCTAGGAATCCACTAAATGCATAAATAGCTTACAAATGATACTCTCCTATAACGGGGCGAGTACAACCCCAACACAAATATGTAGTCTCCTACAAAGGGGCGAGTACAACCCAATATAAATTTTACAGCACAAAAAGAAAATACAAGATAATAAATTTTGATAAAATAAATCTCTCACAAATATACCAAGCTATCCAATTCAAAAAATGATCTCACAACTTATAAATGATCACTTCAACTTAAAAATTTTGGCAAGATAAAATGCTCACTTAATATTATAAGAAATAATAAAATAAATATCTTAAAGTGATCTTACTAAGATGTTTATGTTATTATAATTTGTAGACTAATATTAAATTTATTTCAACATAAATTCACAATGTTCTTTTGCACAATAAAATAAATTTCAATGAGGAATAATTTGTTTTATTTTAACCAAAAAGATTCTTTCAATTAAAGCTAATGATCAAAAAATACTTAAATAAAATGAGTATATGATAGATCTAAGTAGGCTAGTAAGCTTTTAATTAAAAGAGAGATCTAGCAAATATGAAAATAATTTCAGCATAATAATTTAATTTAAAATGCTTAAAATATACTTCTAAAATAGATATAAGAATAAATGATCTTTTAAAAAGAGATTAATGAAGAAATATTTCAAGAAACGAAAAGAAATTTGTAGGAAGTTAAAAATTTCAACAAGTTGAAATAGATCCTACAAACTATCACAAGAGTTTTTCACAAAAAAAAATGATTGGGAAACTTTGATGTGAATAAAAATGTCCACAGACTAATCCACCAAAGAGTATAAATTGGAAAGAATAAATAGATGGTGAAAATAGCATGAACAACTAAAAAGGATTAAGATCAAGAAAACAAACTCAAGTAATTTGGCAAAGCTTGCTTAGTTGAAGATGTTGAAGCTTCCAAACCAAGGATTTGATCTTGCAATATTTGGAGAACACATGGAAGGAAAATCTAAGAAATTTTCTCTTAGATTTCCTGGCGGGATTTTGAATTTTAAATGAAGAATTCTTTCATGAAGAGAATGAGGGCTATTTATAGGTAAGAGGGTCATTTTGAATTATTTCAATAAAATATATTATTCTAACCTCATGCTATAATGTGATAATTTAATATTCAATAAAAATAAAATTTATATTAACTAAATATTAAATTAAAGTAGCCAAAATTCGTCTATTCACATGGTCAAGTAATAAATAATCAAATATGGCTCTTAATATATTCAAAGCATGTAGCATGCATTCATTATTAAAATTAGCTAATGTTTGAAAAGTCATAATAAATTCAATTTTAATCAAACGTGGGTCATGTGACCTATCCAATTAATGGAAGGAATCTAAGGAATCCATTGGAGATGAAATCAGATATAAATTCCTTGATTATAAAATGACTTTGGCTAAAATACAAAATTTCTTTATTAATTTTGACATGTGACATTTAAATATTATGATATAATTTATATATAATCATACATATGTTAGTTATCATATAACCATCAAATTAAATTAAAATATTTAATTATATTATGTAAAAATAATAATTACACTTAATAGTCAATATCATTTATTATTTTGACAATTCAAATGCTATATATGAAACATTTAATTGAATGTTAATTCGATAGAGATTTATATAAATTAACCTCATTAAAAAGCCTACAATCCTAAACCCTAAACCCTAAACCTATTTTCACTTTTTTGCCTGAGCTAGGTTATATTTTTTACTTCTTGCTTCTAAGTTGTCTTGGTGGTTGCTACATAGTGGTTCTTATCTTTTTAGCCTGGGTTGGCTTAGTTTTTTCAACCTAGTGGCTGTTATCTTCTTTGGCATGTTACTCTTATTGATGGTGGATGAGATGGTTTTTACTCTAGCTTTATTCAATTTTATGCACTAGTTGGTATGTTGGCTCTCTTCTTGAACTCGAATTACTTTTTGCTGGTTTTTCATGGTTGAATGGGTGTCCTTCCTAGTGAGAACTACTACTGGTTGTTTCCTTTCTAGGCCTCCTTTTGGAGAGTTTCCTGGCAACTTTTTTAGGGGTTGCCTCCCAGTTCCTTATTGTTTATTGTTGGATCTTTCTTTTGCCTTAGTATTGTGCCTGGTTATTCACTTAGGATTAGCCTTTATTGGTTGTGTTGTTTGCAACAGGTTTTATGTTGTTATTATGCTTCCTATCAGGTTAGTCTTTATTGTTGGGGAAGTTTAGTTTTTTGACTAGTCTTGGCTAGCTGCTGCTATTACCTTTCTATGGTGGTTGCGCTTCTTTTTGACCTTTTTTGTGTGGTGCTTTCTTTATTTTATACTTTTCCTTGGCAACTGGGATGCATCGTTTGTTGGTTACTTATGATGGGATGTTCTCTAGTGGTTTCCTTATGGCTATTTTACTTAGTTGGTTTGGTTGGAGGACTTTTAGTTATCCTTCGAGTCTTAGTTGTTTGATTTTTTCCTTGTTGGTCATTTCCAGTTTTTTGGACAATTTGCTGAATCCTTTTGATGTGGTGGCCAAACCTTTACTGAGCCTTTTGGATTGGACTTTTTGGTTTTTAGTGGTTGGTGGTTGCCTTTGGCCCCCTTTTGTGTGGTTGTTTTGTCATCTAGTGATTTGCACTTACTGTAGCTTATCTTTCCTTCAGTTGATGGTTTTATTTGTGAGCTATTTAGTCATTTGTGGTTGCTCTCCCTAGTTTGGCTTGGTGACTGCTATTTGTTGGGACATTGGCTTGAGGGCTCCCATCTTACTTTTGTTGGCTATTTCTCTATTAATTGGCACGTGTCTGGTGCTTGCTGGTGGTTGGTTCTAGTTTTCCCTAGTTTGGAGCTTGGATGGGTATTTGGATAATGGCTATTGTTGGTGTTTTGACTTTGTTCTAGCCTCTCTCTAGGTTATTGTGATTAGTCTATTATGGTTTTTGTTTGGTGGTTTGGTTGCTAGCTGGTTGCTGGTCGATTGTTCTTTGTTTAATGGTGCATGATCTAGAACTCTATGGACTGCTAGCCTTGGTTGTTTGCTTGTATCAGGTATGTTGGTGATGATGGCTTTGATGTTACTCAACTCTTCTCTCTGGTTGGTAGAATTACATATGACTGTAACCCTTCTTTATGAAGTTTGGATGGTCATATGAATTATTTCCCCTTGAGATGATCCTAACTTAGCATGAGCCTTCTCTATCTAAGCTCTCTCCTTTTCCTCTCTTTATCCTTAACCTTTTTATCTATGACTTTTGCCTTTGTAATGTTTTGCTGATTTCTTATACAGGTTGTAACTTTACAAAGGGAATGGTTGTTACTTAGTCAACCCAAGTGTTGTTGTTGTGGATCTTGCTTATCCTGCTTTCTCAAAGGAATCATGAATTGTTCCTGACTCATCATTTTATTGTTTTCAAGATTTGTTTTAGTTTCACTCTATGTATTTTTCTCTTATGCTTTTTAGCATTTTATTTGCTCTTTTGTATTCTTTTCTTTCTCTAATGCACTTAGATGGGGGTTTAGCTCTTTAGGTTTCTTGCAGCTTTGAGTGTAGTAGAATTTTAGAGCTTTACCCTTTTTAAGGACATTGTATCTTTTCTTTTTATGGTAATAAAATTCTTAACTTTCCCCAAAAAACATCCTAAACCATAAACAACCCTAAAAAATAAAACCCTAAATGTTAAACTAAAATCGTAACCCCTAAACCCTAAATCCTAAACCCTAAACCCTAAAACCCACAACCCTAAACCCTAAACCCTAAACCCTAAACCCTAAACCATAGACCCTAAACTAACCCTAAACCCTAAAGACTAAGCACTAAACACTAAACCCTAAGCCCTAAAAACTAAACCCTAACCCTAAACCCTAAGCCCTAGAAGCATAAAACCTAAAACTCTAAAACCTAAACCCTAAACCCTAAACCCTAAATCCTAAACCCTAAACCCTAAATGATAACCTTAAACCCTAAACTATAAACCTCAAACCATAAACCAAAACCTAAAGTAACAAAATAAATTAAAAAATATACCTCAACCCTAAAATCTAATAAACCTAAACCTAAACCATAAGAATGGTCAGAACCATGATGGTAGGAACATCACCATTAGCTAAGCTCAATCTAGATCTTGCACTAAAGGTGAAGATAGAGGCGTCAGTTATCACAATGGTGGTGGGGGATCTGGAGGTGCTGGTGGATATGGAGGTGGTGGTCAGAGCAGTGGTGGTTATGGAAGAAAATGGAGTGATGGAGGTTATAGCCATGGTGGTGGTGGAGGGAGAGATCTTGGATATGATGGTGGATCCCTCTACTTGAGAGGCAGGGGTGGTTTTGATGGGAACTAAAGAAATTGAAGAACGATCGATCCAATTTGCTGCTTATGGAACTATGGCTTTGTTTGTAGAGATAGTTCTAGTTATCTAGGGTTTTTTATTTGCTCTATGCAAGCTCATTTTTTATCTATGTCATTGCTTGTGTCTTAAAAAACTTGGTGTGTGTTGTGTTTATTTTTGTGATGTGGGACACCATGCAGAGCTTAGGGGTACTTGTTGAAATTATCGATCATGACATTAAGCAAAGATGCACTATCTTGAAAAATTGAAATCATCACTTTATAATAGACCTAATCACTTAATAAGGTCTCCTAAGGCATGATGGGTCTTACGTACCAGATCTTTTCACTTGGAAAAGAAAAGTAGGGTTTATATTAAGTCAGGTTCATTAAGTTCCCTATGGAAGCAATCCTCCATAGTTAATTACACCCTAAGGGATGTGAATCTCTTAAGAATATTCTTGATTAAAGCAGCAATTAAGGTCTCTAAAGATTTCAAGGATAGACTATAAAAGGATTAGTTATATTATAAAATCAAGTGGGAAACCTTGAGGAGAATACCTAGTATCGAAGCCAAAGAAAATGAGTAGGGAATGCTCTCGATACTAGAAAACCTAGTGAGCATTTCAACCTATCCTATAATTGGGCTTTATCATTTTTTAATTAAAAATAAAATCAATTTTGTTAAAGTTGACATGCATTATAAAGCGAGGACTTATAATTCAACAACACAAGATTGTGGAGATGCCTAAGAGGTGAGGATTTATGCTTGTAGCCCAAAATAAAATAGCCACCTCAAATCCTAAATCTAGGGAGCTTTACAATAAGCCAAAACCTAAATCTATGTTAAAATGGGCATATGGTTTAACTCCATAAGAGAGGATAAACTGTCCGACTACTGGACTTACAACCGCTTAGAGTGGCATCCAGCTAACACCTTCTATGCTTAAAATCCATGAAGTTTTGTCATATGATTTGCAGGATTAGTTAGGCTGTTATTTAGTTTGGGTTCTCTTTAAATAATTCCATTCAATGTGAAAGGCTTCTCAAGATTAATCTAATCTAAATACTATCACATGACACATTCTAAATCATTCATTTCTATCACATGTAACATGCGTATGATTAAGTCTTAAGTATACCTACATATTGAATATGTTTTAGCACACTTGAATGTTGGATGTGAGTATGTACACTTGAAGCTTTATATTTCCTCTTTGATTGAACTATTTTATGGTATTATTTTAAGGCTCTATCAAAATTATTATACAAAAATACATAAGGATGAAATTAAATAGGTACATGTCATTATTAACCAGGGAAGTGAGGTAATCAAATGACCTCCTTGGGCTAGCTAAAGCCTCATATTTCGGGGTTGTCTAGACTATATACAATAACATTCAACCATATGTAAATTTACATGCATGAACATAATAAAGAGACCTCCAAACCACATAATCAATTAATTCAATCACTTAAACAATTGAAAATGCATGTATTTTTAATAAAAATGAAGGATTACCATTCTCTAATTAAATACACACATGTATGTTCCAAATACATAGGAAAGTACGTGCCTTTCTTAAACCAGGGAAGTGAGGTAGTCAATTACCTCCTTAGGGCTAACTAAAGCCTTGTATTCCCGGGATGTCCAGACTATATACCGCTTGTCTTAGATATATACACATGTATTCATAATTTGGAGAATCAAAATCATGCAAAAAATGATATTTAATTTGATTGAATCATTTATGTATATGAATTAAAGCCTCATCCAAATTCTAGCATTGAAATACATAAGAATGAAATACAATGTTGTACATGTCATTGTTAAACCAAGGAAGTGAGGTAATCAAATGACCTCCTTGGGGCTAACTAAAGCTTCATATTATCGGGATGTCCAGACTATATACCCTTTAACATTCTCACTTATATTTCATCAATACATGAATAAAAGAAAAGGTGCTTCACTTCATACAGTTAAGCTATAATCACATACATCTCTTATGTATTTATAACTAGCATTCATAGCATTTGTATCCATTCATTTATAAGCTTTCGAGAATACATTTGTATTTAATAGTTATAATAGTCATACATATTATAAAATAAATAAACACATGCAAGCTTGACATAACGAAAAACCATATTATTTAACTAATTTTGAAAAAATGAATATATGATTTTAATTTACATACAACATCAAACATGATTAGAAAGGAATGAATTAGCATAAACATGTCAGTTTATTTAATTAAATTAATTCCTAAGGATAATCAAATCAAATAAAAGCATTTAAAGAAAACCAAGGCTTTTAATTATCACTTTCAATTTTATATTTGATTTGGTTTGAATAAATGAGCAAAAGTTTTGATCCTAACCCATTCCCATGTTTGTGATTTAATTTGGTTTAATGATAAGTAATTAAGTTGATTTTATGGGTTAACTAGGTTGTACTATGCATTAAATCCATTAATTTACCCTTACCTATGTTGCCTTAATTTAATTAACCAAGTAATTGTGAGCCAAAATGATATGTATATACATAGGATATTAAATCAGCAATAAGCCTAAGAAATGAAAGAGGCCTAATGCAATTGGCTCATAATTAGTGATTAATTAAGTTAAGAAACCTAATTAAGTACTTTCATAGTTTTCCCACACATGTGGGTTAACCATAATTTCCTTAAATATTTTTAGGTTATTGAACACCTAAAGATCTACCCATGAATTGATTAATTAAGATTCCATATGATTATAGTTTCAAATTGAATAATTAAGCAATTTAATTAATGAATTAGACTATCAATTAATCCCAAATTAATTAATTTTCATTCAAGTGAAATGGACTTAGGGAAAAGATTGGGAAAGAGGTTCCAAACTCATTCCCCATGCCCATTCACTATTATTTTATTTAATTATTTTATTGTTAGGTTTTAATTAGTTTAGGTTTAGATTTTTAGGTTTTTATGATTTCAGGTTTAGGGTTTTAGGGTTTAGGGTTTACTGTTTATGCTTTATGGTTTAGGATTTTTAGGGTGTTTAGGGTTTAAGGTTTAGGGTTAAGGGTTAGCTTATGGGTTTAGGGTTTAGGGTTTATGGTTTACGGTTTATGGTTTAGGGTTAGTTTAGCGTTTGGTTTTAGTGTTTAGGATTTAGGGTTTAAGGTTTAGGGTTTAGGGTTTAGGGTTTAAGGGTTTAAGATTTATGCTTTAACGTTTAGGGTTTAGGGTGTAGAGTTTAAGGTTTAGGGTTAGTTTTAGGGTTTAGGGTTTACGCATAGTTTTTTTTTTAATTATTTTAATTTTAATTTTTTTTAAAATGAAGTATACTAGTTGGTTTATGTTTATTTAGTTTATTTATTTATTTTATTTTACTATTATTTTTAATTAATTTAGTATATTTATTTTAGGCTTAGTTATTTTAATTTATGTTTTTTCTTAGTTTATTTTTTAAGTTTAGATTTATGTTTAGGTTTACATTTATTTTTTATTTAGTTTTATTTTTATTTTATTTATTGGTTTAGGTTTTATTTTTTACATTTTGGTTTAGGTTTATGTTTTTATTTTCATTTTTTAGGTTCAAGTTGTAGATTTTTTATGTATTATTTTTTAATTTAAGATTAGATTTATTTTTAGTGTAATTTGTTTTATTTAGTTAAGGTTTGGGTTTAGGTTTAGTTTATTTTAGGTTTAGGATTAGGTTTTTTTTATTTTTTTTTAGGTTTAGGTTTATTTTATTTTTATTTTATGAATACATTTTTTTAATTTAGGGTTTAGATTTTTTTTTAATTTATTTTTAAGTTTTACTTTTAGGTTTTTCTGTTATTTGATTTGATTTTAATTTTGGTTTAATTTATTTCTATTTTAGTTTTAGTTTTTATTTTTCTTACTTTTTTATTTTTTAGTTTAGTTTAGGTTTTTATTAATTTAATTTTAGTTAATTTTTTATGTTTTTTATTTTATTTTCTTTTTAGGTTTAGTTTTAGTTTTAAGTTTTAGTTTATGATTTTATTTTATTTTATTTTTTTATTTTATTTCAGTTTAGGTTTTTTCATTTATTTTCTTAAGTTTTATTTAGTTTAGCTTTAGATTTTTAGCATTTTAGGGATTAGGGTTTAGGGTTGGGGGTTAGGGTTTAGGGTTTAAGGTTCTTTTTTTGGGTTTAAGGTTTAGGGTTTAGGTTTTAGGCTTTAGGGTTTAGGGTTTATGGTTTAGGGTTTAGGGTTAGTTTAGGGTTTGTGGTAGGGTTTGTGGTTTTAGTTTAGGGTTTTAGGGTTATGTTTAGGGTTTAGGTTTTAGGTTAGGTGGGTTTAGGGTTAGAGGTTTAGGGTTGAGGCACCCATTTAGGGGGTTTTTTTTGTTTGATTAAAACTAGTAGGTTTATTTATTTATTTTTTATTTGTTTTTGTTTTTTTATTTATTTTAGTTTATTTTATTTTTTATTTTATTTAGGTCCATTTTTAATTTTATTTAGTTTAGTTTATTTATTTTAGGTTTATTTAAGTTTAGGCTTTTATTTTAGTTTATTTTTTTTTTAGGTTTAGTTTATGTTTATTTTATTTAGTTTTATTTTTAAAGGATTTTATTTTTTTTAGCTTATGTTTAGTTTTGATTTTATTTATTTGTTTAGTTTAGTTTAGTTTTGTGGTTTTAGGGTTTTTTTTCAAATTATGTAAACCAGTAGGTTTTTGTTTATTTAGTTTATTTTTATTTATTTTAGTTTATTTTATTTTTTATTTTTATTTATGTTTACTTTTTATTTCTATTTAGTTTAGTTTATTTATTTTAGGCTTACTTATGTTAGTTTAGATTTTTTTAATTTAGTTTAGTTTTTAGGTTTAGGTTTAGGTTTATGTTTATTTTTTAGGTTTAGGGTATATTTTTTATTTTTAGGTTTAAGTTTAGGATTTTATTTTATTTTTTTAGGTTTAGGTTTTAGGTTTTTATTTTGGGTTTATTTTTAGGTTTTATTTTTTAATTTAGGTTAGGTTTATTTTTAGTTTATTATATTTTATTTGGTTTATGTTTAGGTTTATTTTATTTTTATTTTAGGTTTAGATTTTTTTTTAGATTAGGGTATAGGTTTTATTATTTATTTATTTTTAAGTTTTATTTTTAGGTTTACTTTTTGGATTTAGGTTTTTATTTAGTTTTTATTTTATTTTATTTTAGGTTTAGTTTTTATTTTGTTTAAGTTTTTTAATTTTTTAGTTTAGTCTAGGTTTTTATTAATTTTATTTTAGTTTAGTTTTTATTTTATTTTCTTTTTAAGGTTTAGGTTTATATTTATGTTTAGGTTTAGGTTTTAGTTTATATTTTTATTTTATTTAATTTTTCTATTTTATTTTGGTTTAGGTTTTTTCATTTATTTTATTTTTTTAGGTTTTAGTTTTAGGTTTAGATTTTTTATTTAGGGTTTGGGGTTTAGGTTCTTTGGGTTTAAGGTGGGTTTAGGGTTTAGGGTTTAGGGATTAAGTTTTAGTATAGCGTTTAGGTTTAGGGTTCTTTTTAGGTTTAGTTTAGGGGTTTATTTTAGTATCCAGGGTTTGGGATTGGTTTAGGGTTTAGGTTTGTAGGTTAGTAGGTTTTTGTTTTAGTTTAGATTTAGGGTTTAGGGTTTAGGGTTTAGGATAATGGGTTTAAGGTTTTGGGGGGTTTTTTTTAAATAAAGTAAACTGCTATGTTTATATTTATTTTATTTTTATTTTAAGTTTTGATTTTTTTTTAGTTTAGGGTATAGGTTTTATTATTTATTTATTTTTAGGTTTTATTTATAGGTTTACTTTTTGGATTTAGGTTTTAATTTAGTTTTTATTTTATTTTATTTTAGGTTTAGTTTTTATTTTGTTTAAGTTTTTTATTTTCTAGTTTAGTCTAGGTTTTTATTAATTTTATTTTAGTTTAGTTTTATTTTATTTTCTTTTAGGTTTATGTTTATGTTTTTTAGGTTTAGTTTATTTTTATTTTATTTAATTTTCTATTTTATTTTGGTTTAGGTTTTCATTTATTTTATTTTGAGGTTTTAGTTTAAGTTTAGATTTTAGCCTTTAGGGTTTGGGGTTTAGGTTCTTTTGGGTTTAAGGTTCCTAGGTGGTTTAGTTTAAGTGAGGTATAGGGTTTAGGGTTTAGGGTTTACAATGTTGGAGGGTTAGTGGGGTTGGGTTTATGGTTTAGGGTCCAGGGTTTTTTATGGTTAGGTTTAGGTTTAGATGTGGTATAGGTTTAGGAGATTGAGTTTAGGATTTAGGGTTTAGGGTTTAGGGTTTAGGATATTGGGTTTAAGGTTTCGGGGGCTTTTTTTTTAAATAAAGTAAATTGTTATGTTTAGGTTTATTTAGTTTATTTTTTATTTATTTTAGTTTATTTTTTTATTTAGTTTTGTTTATTTATTTTAGGTTTGTTTAATTTAGTTTGGATTTTTTATTTTAGTTTATTTTTTTGGTTTAGGTTTAGGTTTATGTTTATTTTTTAGTTTAGTTTTATTTTTATTTTATTTTTTAAGTTTAGGTTTTCTTAAGTTTTAGGTTTAGGCTTTTATTTTATTTTTTAGGTTTATGTTTTAGGTTTTTATTTGAGGTTTACTTTTATGCTTAATTTTTTAGTTTAGGTTTAGGTATATTTTTAGTTTATTTTATTTTATTTAGTTTAGGGTTTAGGTTTAGTTTATTTTAGGTTTAGGTTTAAGTTTTATTTATTTTTTCTTTAGTTTATTTTAGTTTAGGTTTAGGTTAATTTTATTTTGTTTATTTTAGGTTTAGGTTTTTTTTTAGTTCACAGTTTAAGTTTTATTTTTTATTCATTTTTATGTTTTATTTTTAGGAATACTTTTTTAGGTTTAGGTTTTTATTTAGTTTTTATTTTATTTTACTTTAGGTTTATTTTATTTTTATTTTACATTTAAATTTTATTTTATTTATGTTTTTTATTTTTACGTTTTTTTATGTTTTAGTTTAGTTTAAGTTTTTATTTATTTTATTTGAGTTTAGTTTTTAGTTTTTATTTTATTTTATCTTTATTTTTATGTTTAGGTTTAGGTTTTTATTTTATTTTATTTTCTTATTTTATTTATGTTTAAGTTCTTATATTTATTTTATTTTTAGGTTTTATTTAGTTTAGGTTTAGATTTTTACAGCTTTAGGGTTTAATTTGTATTATTTTATTTAATTAAGGGTTTAGGTTTTATTTATTTTAGGTTTAGGTTTAAGTTTTATTTATTTTAGTTTAGTTTATTTTAGTTTAGGTTTAAGTTTATTTTATTTTATTTTAGGCTTAGTTTTTTTTAGTTTACGGTTTAAGTTTTATTTTTTAATTATTTTTAGGTTTATTATTTAGGTTTAGGTTTTTATTTAGGTTTTTAAAATTTTTTTTTTGGTTTATTTTACTTAGGGTTTAGTGTTAGTGTTTAGGATTAGGGTTTAAGATTTAGGGTTTTGGTTTAAGGGTTTAGGGTTTAGAGTTTATGGTAGGATAGGGTCAGTGGGTTGTGGTCACTAAGGCATGGGTCTTAATGCTTTAGGGTTTAGGGTTGAGGTTTAGGTTTTGTGTCCAGGGTTTAGGCTTTAGTTTTTAGTGTTTGTATTTTTGATTTTAGGGTTTAGGCTTTAGGGTTAGTTTATGGTTTAGGGTTTTTTAGGGTTCAGGGCTATAGTTTTAGGTTTAGGGTTTGTTTTAGGGTTTATGGTATTTTAGGGTTCAAGATTGTAGGTTTAGGTTTAGGGTTTGTTTTAGGATTTAGGGTAGAGGGTTTTTTTGTTAAATTATGTAAACTGGTAGGTTTATTTTTATTTAGTTTATTTTTTATTTATCTTAGTTTATTTTATTTTTTATTTAGTTTAGTTTATTTATTTTAGGTTTAATTATTTTAGTTTAGGTTTTTTATTTTAGTTTATTTTTTTTGGGTTAAGATTTAAGTTTATTTTTATTTTCTTAGTTTAATTTTAGTTTTATTTTATTTTTTAGGTTTAGGTATTAGGTTTTTATTTTAATTCTATTTTTTAGGTATACTTTTTTAGTTTAGGTTAAGTTTATTTTTAGTATATTTTATTTTATTTAGTTTGAGGTTTAGGTTTTGTTTATTTTAGGTTTAGGTTTAGGTTTTATTTATTTTAGTGTAGGTTTAGGTTTATTTTATTTTTATTTTAGGTTTAGTTTTTTTTAGTTTAAAGTTTAAGCTTTATTTGTTATTTATTTTTAGGTTTATTATTTAGGTTTTTATTTAGTCTTTAATTTATTTTATTTTTTTGGTTTTTTTTATTTAGGGTTTAAGGCTATGGTTTATGGTTAGGGTTTAGGGTTTAGGGTTTAGGGTTTAAGTTTAAGGGTTTAGGGTTTAGGGTTTAGGGGTTTTACGATTTAGGGTTTAGGGTTGTGGATTTATGTTTTAGATCTAGGGTTCAGGTTTTACTTTAGGGTTGAGGGTTTTAGCATTTTTAAGATTTATGGTTTAGGATTTTTTTTTTTTGGAAAATTAGGAAAATTTTATTGCCACAAAGAAAAGGTGCAAAGTCCTTAGAGGGGGAAAATCTCTAAGCTAATGCTCAAAGAGCTACAAAAAGTCCTAAGGAGATAAGCCCCCTAGGTAGTACACTAGATAATGAAAGTAAGCTAATAAAAAAAGAAATAGAGATCCACCAAAAATAATTCTAACAATCAGCGACAAACTTACTCTGCTCCTTTTGAAACCAGCACAGTCCAGCAACAAAAGTCTCCCAACTTGTACTAGAGATCTACAACAAGCTTGTAAAAGGATGAGTACAAATAATGAAATAGTTAATTAAGCATAAAATATAAGAGTAGAAAGAAATAAAAAGATGAAGGAAAGGCTCTGGCGCAGTTATAATCATCTTAAGGAGCAGCACCATATGTAAGCATCCAAACTTCAAGTGAAGGGTTATAATTACATATAGTGCTACCAGCCAAAAGAAGGAGTGGGAAACATCAAGGCCATCAAAGATACCTCTTGTAGCACCTTATTCAATGACGATCATCGCACAAACTTGCATAAAACTTCAAACAACAAATATAACCACAAAACACCCAACAGTCAGATATATTAAACTTAACAAAGTATATAAGGAGGTAACCTATCAAGAAAGCATTAGACCAGAGGGAGCACCACCAAAGCCACCACAAGAATTGCTAACACAGTTTCTAGGGGCAAACCTCATAATATGGGAAAAAGGACTAAACAAAGACTAAATAAATGCAAAATGAGGACCATAGTTGATAAGGTAATTCATTAAATGAACATGCAAAGAACCAGAAACAATACTATCCAGAGGAACAATAAGACTAACATCAAGAATGTTAGGATCCAAGGAAACCATCAAAATAGGAAAGGGAAGAGGTTCAGCCACAGTCCATAAATGAAAATCCCAGTAGGTAGAAACTAGCAGAGATGAATGGGAAAGAAAGTAGCCGGTTCCAAACATAGACTCAAAAAGATCAAGAACATTGTAATAAAGTAAATACTTTTTTGAACAACCTAGCCAGCTAGAGCACCCAATCTAAGCAACCAGCAAGGTAGTCCGCCCTGCAAGCCACCAAGACTGCCAAGGAATCAAATCAATAGATTTAGAACCATCAAGATGAAATATAGAAAGAGTCATCGAGTCACAAACATTGAAAAAATCCCAAGGGAAAGCCGTAGACAACAACCACCAATGCAAATCCAAGGATAAGAGAATCTAGTTTACACAGCTAGATACAACAGCCAAAAATAGAAAAAGGTAAGAGCCCTTTATGATCACAAATAACCCAACAACTAGAGACAGTCACAAACAAGAACCCCAACAGAGTCATCATTAGCTAAGTCCAAAAACATCCAATTATTAGTTTGCCACCTTCCAGTTCATAACACAAATTAAAAATAGAACCTCAGTATTATAGAAGGCACACCCAATATTTTGAAGATATAACAATCTAGAAGCATCCAACCTTACACTCATCCAGAACAATACTAAAGAAAAGATAGATAGCCATAGAAAAATAGTTCTCCAAGCTACAACCAAAAAAAAGTGCCCTCCATGGTCACACAACTCCTCTTAGCAGCAGGAGCAAAACTAAGAGAGAAAGGACAACTAAAGGAAACCAGAAAAACCATCCTGATCAGCAAAAAACAAGGTGATAGATCAGCCAGCCACAACAAGAAAGTCATAAAAATAGCATAAGCAACACCCAGAAAGAGAAAAAGCCCACATCAAGGAAACACAAGTAAATAGCCAACCATAAAATCCATAGTAAATAAAAAAGGCTACCGAAAGATCCAACCAATAAAGAAAACCACACAAACTAGAAGACAAGCAAAACTCAACAGCCTCAACCTATTGTAAACACCTTTATATGTTGGGAGAGAAAACAAACTAGAAAATAAATATAATAGCAAAAATCCAATAAATGGAAAGACAACCCCAACCCATCCAAAGAATGGGAAGAAACCAAAGTAGAAAATAAAAGTAGGTTTATGAGAAGAAAAAAATCAAGACCAAACCAGCAAAAGGGAAAACCAAAAATATTCAAAAATAATAACATGGGGAAAGCCAAAGCCCCATAGGAGGTAAAAGGGCTAAAAGCTTCTAACATAAGGCAAACCAGTTTTATCAAGGTTCACAAGACCCCTTAAAAGGAAAGAGATGTCATCATTAGAAAAATTTGCAAAGAAGAAGACTTGGCCCCAAATTATAAGAAGAAAGTCAGCACAAGAGTTGGCTTCCATATAAATATGAGAAATTTGAAAATCTAGGTTAGCAAGAAGCCTCCTAGTATGATTAAGTAAATAATACACTTCAGTATTACCATGAGCATAAGATATGAGTAATTCTAAAAGAAGGAGAGCATCAACTTCAAACAAGATCTTATGAAAACCTTGTTGTAAACAAATGGAAATGCCATGATGAAAGCCTTTGAGCTCAACAAAAAACACATAACAAGGCTCTAAAGGGGCAATAAAAGTAGAGATAACCTTGCCACTATGATCTCTTAAAATCCCACCATAGCAATAATAACCATTAGAAATCGAGCCATCAGTGTAAACCTTAATGTAGTGAAAATTAGGTTTAATTTAGTATATAATTTTTTGGGTAGGAGAGACATTACCTAGGGGGAAGGAAAATCCCAAAATTCAAGGTCATAGACTTGCACCCTTTAAAACTAGAGTGAGTAAGAAGATTAGCTTTGAAAAGAGAAAAAATTTTATATTTGGCTCTAGCAATAATATGATGATAATTCATAGAAATATTACAATGCTTAACATCATTTCTATCCATCCAAATAGACCAAATAATAGTAATAGCAAAAATAATTTTAACATGGGCCTTAGAAGTATGGGAGAAACATGCTTCAAGAAGTTGCATAATAGAAAATGAACCATTAAAATGGAAAGTGTTAAAAATATTATCATACCAATTCCACATTTTAGCAACAATAGGGACATTCAGAAAAACATGATCCACACTTTCAATGTGATAGAAACATTGACATTTAGTGGGGAGATGGAAACCTTTTTTCAGAAGAGTATCATCCATAGAGATATAATGCTTTAGAATGCTCCAAGCTAAAACTGAGAATGAAGTAGAGACACTAATACTCTAGGTTTTAGTAGAAATAAAGGACTCTTTATATTTAAATATGATGAAATGCCCAACATCCTTAAAAACAAAATCTCCAGAAGAAGAATTATTCAAGAGAATTTGGTCAGGTTCATTATAGAAAGGATAAATTTTAAGGATTTTGTCAACGATCATATTAAGGAAATGCATATTCAATTGAGCCACATCCCACTTATTATGAGTAATTAACTAATTAATCTTAGGCATCACAGTGGAATGAGTATTGAACAGGGAATCAATAGAGCCCTGCCCCAGCAAATTGTCATGCCAAAAGAAAGAGGAACTAGAATTGACACCCCAAGAAATTAAGTTCTTAGCATTCCATTTGATAATACAAAGTCTTCTCCACACAATCAAATTTGAAAACAAAAATGAGGGGATGTTTACCCTGACAATATTTAGCATGCATAAACTTTGACCAATAATAATGTTTATTTCTAATATTCCACCGCATTTAATAAGAAAAATAGTTAATAGAATCCTCTAAAGTTTTGTAACCCAAACTGCCTTCATTAATAGGACCACAACAATTGTACTAACTAGCCCAATGTAATCTTTTGATAGAAAAGTTAGATCCCTTTTAATAATAGAACGTGTAGGAACAATAGTAAATAATAGATACAGAGGCAGAGAGTGAAGGGTACTTTTGATCAGGATAAGTCTAGCTACAAAGAAAATTAAATGGAACTCCCAAAAGGAGGTTTCTTTATTTATTTTTTGAATAACTTCATCAAATAAAGAAGATCTTTTTGTTCCCCTATATAAGGGAGTCCCCAGATACATGATAGGGAGAATTTGATGCAAAAAACTTATAATATCTTTTATAGCATTGATCTTAGATAAGGAAATAGAAGAGCTAATAATAAAATAACTTTTATCAAGATTAATATTCAAGTCATTCTCCTTACCAAAAATAGTTAAGAACTTACATAATTTTTTAATATAAAGAGTAGAGGCATTGCAAAATATAATGAAATCTTCAACAAAACTAAGGTGAGAAATGAAAAACCCACCAATAATTCTGTAGTACATGTTAGGCATTCTACTAAACACCTACTAAATACTTCTAGATAGATATTCCACAGCAATAACAAAAAGGGTAGGAGAGAGAAGGTCCCCTTGCCTTAGCCCATGAGTTGAAGAGAAGAAACCATGCACTTCACCATTGAGGAGCAAAGAAACCTAAGAATTCTCAATCCCATTCTTAATTAAAGCAATTAATTGGTTAGAGAATCCAAATAAAGCCAAAATTTTATATAGGAAAATTCAACCAATTTTATCATAAGCTTTGGAAATGTCAAGCTTAAAAAATAGGTTTCAATCATGAACATTGACATTTAAGTCATGGATCATCTCTTGGTCTAAAAGAATATTATCATAAATGGATCTCCCTTTAACAAAACTGGTTTGATTGTGGGAGATAATTTTAGAAAGAAAGATAGTCAAGCTTTTAGCTAAAATTTTAGAAATAAGTTTATTACAAAAAAGATTAAAGGCTAATCGACCTAAAATCACTCCAAACTTCAGGATTGTTTTTTTTAGGAATTAAAATAATGGAGGTGCTAGCAAAATATTTAGGAAGGATACTACCCTTAATGAAATCAAGGATAACTTTAGCTAAGTCCTCTTTAATAATAATCCAACATTTTTGGAAAAAAGGGTAGTATAACAATCAGGACTAACCACAGCGTCTTTATTCATACTCTACAAAGTATCAACAATTTCAGACTTAGAAGGTAAGGAAGAAAGCATAATGTTATCATCATCAGAAATAAGATCAGGAATAACTTCAGGTCAAGAAATATCATCATAAGCAACATTTTTATTTAGAATCTCTTTATAAAAAGAAATAGTAGAATCATAAAGCTCCTTTTTATCCGAACACCAAACTCCATCATTAATTTTCATTTTGTGAATGTGATTTATAGCCTTTTTCTTTTTAACAATGGCATGAAAATATTTAGTATTATGATCACCAATAGAGATCCATTTGATAAAAGCTTTTTGCTGCTAATAGGTCTCCTCCATGTCTTGAAAACATGTTAACCTATCTTTAGCTTGAGCCAACAAATGAATTTTAGAAGGATCATTAACAACAGTCTTCCAAAACTATAACCTCATTCTCCATATCTTTGATATTGACAAAAAGGTACTTAAAATAATGTTAATTCCACCAAGTAAGGCATTATTTAAGCCTTTTTAATTTGAACCACAATCTCCTCATCCCAAAAATAGAATCATTAGGATGAAGACGTTCACCCCAGTTAGTAGCAACAACATCCAAAAATTTATCATCAATGAGCCACATATTTTGGAAGCGAAAAGGGATAAGCGAGGAGGATTTACTAGCAATAAAATTTATAGTGATAAGCAAGGGAGAATGGTCTGAAAGTGTTCTGCTTAAGAGCTCCACAGAAGTAATAGGGAGAATATTAATCCATAAATGATAAAAAGGAACCCAATCTAAATTTTGCCAGAGTCTATAATTATTTCAAGTTAATTGAGACCCAATAAAGCCAATATGAATAAGATGATAATCAAGGATCATGTTATTAAAATCTTCCATAAAAAATAAGTTCAGAGCATTACCACCAACCCGTTTAGAGGAAGAAGAGATAGTATTAAAGTCCCCACCCACAAACCAAGGAGCATCAATAGAAGAAGAAAAACTAATAAGATCCTTCCAAAGAAGCCGTCTACCATTTCTATTATAAGAAGCTTAAACAAATGAGCCAAAACAACACCAATTATCATAAGTAATCTTAACATTCACAACATGGGATAAATCATCCAAAACCTACAGAACATAAGGACTATTCCAAAAAATCCAAATTTTATTGCTCAAGTTAGCAAAAAAATTAGAAAAACCAAAAGGAAATGTTATGAGAATGAACTAAATTTCTAATTCTATTTCTAACATAGAGGGTACCAATCCCTATCACATTCCAAATTAAGAAAGAAACCATTTATATTTGGGCAGAAGATCTAGATCTAGTAACTCTGGCAAAGTTAGGAAATTTAGTTTTAGGAGTTTTATTTTTCTTTCTAAAAACCATTTGTAATTAATTAGTCATATCCACAACATCACCTTCGATAGAGAATTGTCTGGGGTATGTTTGGGAATAAGGTTGCACATTTAAACCATCACTGCATGCCACTTCACCTTCTTCCAAATCATTATTATGTTTAAGTATTGGATTAAAATCAGTTCAAAATTAGATGAAGAAGCAAGAGAAGGATTAGAACCATTTAAAGCATAGGTGCCCAATTAGGATTAGAAACTATATCCTTAGTTTGCTAACCATTCAAGCCCTCATCAAGGATCTCATTTTCTTTAATTAAAGGTGGCAAAAAAGTAGGAATGGAATCATTTGAGATAAAATCATCATCCATAAGTTTCAAAAACATATTATTGTCCATATTATTACCAATATCAATGGGATTCAAATGTACAGGCCCATTACAAAATAATGCATCCTTATTACCATGATTGACATCCAAAAGCTTATCAAGCTTAAGAACCGCAGCATTGTCCAAAGGAGCAGTGGTAGGATCAAGGTAATGACCCTTGACTTTAGGTAAAGAGTTATCCATTGGAACAACTTTTTGTGGTTTAATGAAGGGTGCCTTAAGAGTGGGATCTGAGTTGTTATGAATGGGTTTGGGTTTCTTAAGGTGAGGGTGAACCACAAAGCAATTCAAAACTCCTTGACCATGAATTTTTCAATGGGAACCAAAAATAAGAAAATTCTAAAAATCCACTTTTTTCCAATATCCATATTTCACTGATCCTAGCCAAATTTCCTTTGGAAATGTTTTAGTTATATCCAACTTGACTAGAATTTGACCAACAAATGGTCTGGTATTAGAAGCAGTCGCCATATCAACTTGAGGTGGATGACCGAATAGCACACCCATAGTAAAAAGAAACTCATGATTAATCAAATGGACATGCAAATTGGGAACAGAGATCCAAACTAGAACAATAAGATATTCCTCAATATTAAAATGAGGCCTCCATTTTAACAATCACATATGACAATTGAAAACAAAATACGAGCATCGAGAGAAAACTCGAAATAATCTAAGTCATATAAAAGTTGAATCAAGACATGAAGGGAATCATCTATCTAAGAAAAGTGGAGTTTCAAGCTATGGAAAAATGATCTAATATTCTCCAAAGTAAGATGACGCAAAGAAAATTTACCCTAAACCTAAAATATTTGCTTTGCATCATCCTACCCAAAAAATAAACCTAAGCAATTGATGTTTGGATGCTTACATATGGTGCTGCTCCTTGAGACGACTATAATTGAGCCTGAGCCTTTTCTTTATCTTATTTTTTCTCTCTGGTCTTACTCTTTATGCTTCATTAAGTATTTCATTTTCTGTACTCATCTCTTTAATCATGTTACAGATCTGTGGTACAGTTTGGGAGACTAATGCTACTGGATTGTCTTGGTTTTAAAAGGAGTAGAGGAAGTTTGCTTCTAATTTCATGGGATTTTTTTTTTGTGGATCTCTATTTCTTTTTTCCTTAGCTTGCTTTCCTTAACTATCATAATAGTTAGGGGGCTTATCTCTTTAGGACCCTTTGTAGCTCTTTGAGCATTAGCTTAGAGATTTACCCCCTTTAAGGAATTTGTACCTTTTCTTTGCGCAATAAAATTTCCCTAATTTCCCTAAAAAAAAACCTAAAACTAACCTTAAATTTACAACCCTAAACCTACAAACCTAAACCCTAAACCATAAAATGTCCTAAACCCTAAATCCTAAACTAACCCTAAACCCGAAACACTAAATCCTAAACCCTAAACCCTAAATCCTAAATCGTAAACCCTAACCCTAACCCTAAACCTTAAACCCTAATCCCTAAACCCTAAAACACTAAAACCCTAAACCTTAAACCCTAAACTAACCCTAAACCCTAAACTCTAAACCCTAAACCTTAAACCCTAAAACCTACAACCCTAAACCCTAAACCCTAAACCCAAAAACTTACTATCCTAAACCCTAAACACTAAACCCAAAACCCTAAATCCTAAAAACCTAAAACCTAAAACCCTAAACTTAAAGTAAATAAAACCTAAAAATAAAATAAATAAAACCCTATATAATATAAATAATAAAATAAACTAAAACCTAAACTTAAACTTAAAAATAAAATAAAATAAAAATAAACTAAAATAAAATAAATAAAAACCTAAATAAACTAAAAAATAAAATAAACCTAAGAATAAAACACCTTAATAAAATAAAAATTAAACTTAAAATTAAATTAAATAAACCTAAAATAAAATAAAATAAAAACCTAAAAGTAAAACTCAAAATAAATAAATAATAAAACCTAAACCCTAAACTAAAATAAACTAAACCTAAAATAAAAATAAAATAAACAAAATAAAATAATCCTAAACCTAAACAAAATAAAATAAACTAAAATAAATAAAACCTAAACCTAAAATAAGCCAAACCTAAACCTAAACCTTAGCTAAATAAAATAAAATAAACTAAAAATAAACCTAAACCTAAACTAAAAAATAAAACCAAAAAATAAACTTTAAACCTAAACATAAAGAATTAAAATAAAAACCTAAACCTAAACCTAAAAATAAAAAATAAAACCTAAACCTAAAAAAATAAAATAAAAGTAAACTAAATAAAATAAACCTAAAAAACTAAAATTAAAAACCTAAACTAAAATAAATAATCTAAATAAAATAAAATAAATAAATATAAATAAAATAAAAAATAAAGTAAACTAACATAAAGAAAAATAAATGAAATATACTAAATAAACCTAAACCTACCGATTTTTAGAATTTAAAAAAAAAACCATAAGCCCTAAATCCTAAATCCAAAACTCTAAACCCTAAACCCACAACCCTAAACCTTAATCGCTAAAAAATGCTAAACCCTAAACCCTAATTCTTGACCCTAAATGTTAAACCCTAAGAGAATAAACCCTAAAATCTTAAACCCTAAACCCTAAAAGAATAAGCCCTAAAATGCTAAACCTAAATAAAAAGAAATAAGAAAACCCTAAACACTGAACCCAGGACCTACAACCTACAACCTACAACCTACAACCCTAAACCCCAAACCCTAAACTTTAAACCTTAAACCCTAAACCCTAAACCCTAAATACTAAAAACCTAAAGAAAATAAAACCTAAAAAAAATATAAACCTAAATATAATAAAAATAAATAAATACCCAAACTAAAACTTAAAATAAAATAAAATAAAATAAATAAAAATAAACTAGAAGAAAATAAATAAAAACCTAAACTAAACTAAAAAAATAAAATAAACCTAAGAATAAAAAATGTAAATAAAATAAAAATAAATAAACATAAAATAAAATAAAATAAAAACTAAATAAAAACTTAAACCTAAAAAATAAACCTAAAAATAAAACCTATACCCTAAACTAAAAAAGACTAAACCTAAGAGAAAAATAAAATAAATAAAATAAAATAAACATAATCCCTAACTAAAATAAACTAAACTAAAATAAATAAAACTTAAACCTAAACCTAAACTAAATAAAATAATTAAACTAAAAATACACCTAAACCTAAACAAAAAAATTGTACCTAAAATAAAAACTTGAAAGCATAACCTAAAGAAGTATAATAAAAATATTAACCTAAACCTAAAAAATAAAAAATAAAATACTAAAAAATAAAATAAACTATAAATAAATAAAATAAACTAAATAAAAATGAGAAATAAACCTAAATAAATATAAAAAATAAAGTAATCTAAAATAAATAAAAAATAAACTAAATATACTAAATAAACCTAAACCTGCCAGTTTACTTAATTTTTTTAAAAAAAGAACTTAACCCAAAATTCTAAACCCTAAACCCTAAACCCTAAACCTACAACCCTAACCTACCACCCTAAACCCTAAATCATAAACCTTACACTTTAAAAAACCCTAAACCATCAACTCTAAGCCCTAAAAGCATAAACCCTAAAACCCTAAACCTTAAACCCTAAACCCTAAACCCTAAACCCTAACCCTAAACGTTAAACCCTTAACTCCAATCCCTAAACCTAAACCTAAACCCGTAAAACTATTAACCCTAAATCCTAAGAATGGGTAGAACCTTGAGGGAAAGAACATCACCTTTGTACCAGGCTCAATCTAGATCTGGCTGTGGAGGCGAAGGCGGATGCAGAAGTTATCACAGTTGTGGTTGGGGATCTAGAGGTACTGGTAGATATGGAGGTGGTAGTCAAAGCAGTGGTTGTTATGGAGGCAGGATGACCAAAGGTGGGGGATCTAGAGTACCTGGTGGATATGCATACTCATTTTTAATCTATGTCATCACTTGTGTCTTAGAAAACTTAGTGTGTTACTTTGTTGATGAAATCAAAAAGAACAAATGTTTAATCTAAATTTGTTATCTATTAAAAAAACTAAAAACCCTAAACCCTAAACCCTAAATTAAAACTTAAATTGTAAACCTAAAACCTAAACCCTGAACCCAAAATCCCAAATTCTAAAAACACTAAACCCTAAACCCTAAACATTAACCTCTAAACCCTAAACCCTAAACCCTAAACCCTAAAATATAAACCCTAAACCCTAAACTCTAAACCACAGACCTTAAACTATAAACCCTAAAAGTATAAAAATATATATAATAAGTTAAAAATAAAATAAAATAAACACTAACACTTGACCTTAAGCCCTAAAACTAACCCTAAACCCTAAACAAACCTACAACCTTAAACCCTAAAACCCTAAACCCCAAACCAAAAACCCTAAACCCTAAACCATAAACCCTAAACCCTAAAAACTGTAAACCCTAAACCCTAAATGCTAAACCATAAACCATAAACTCTAAACCCTAACCATAAATCCTAAAACCTAAAATCCTAAACTCTAGAACCCTAAACACTAAACCCTAAACCCTAAACCTTAAACCCTAAGAACATAAAAACCTAAACTTGTAAAATAAAATAAAAATAAAACATAAGTAAAAAAGTAAACCTAAACCTAAAAATTAAACTAAAATAAAAAACCTAAACTAAAATAAATAAACTTGAAATAATTAATAAACTAAATAAAATAAATAAATAAACCCAATTAAAAATATAGAATAAAATAAACTAAAATGAATAAAAAATAAATTAAATAAACTAAAAAAGCCTAAACCTACGGTTTATGGTTTAGGATTTAGGGGTAGGGTTTAGGTTTATGGTTTAGGGTTTAGGTTATAAGGTTTAGGGTTCAGGGTTATGGTTAGTTTATGGTTCAGGATTATGGGTTTATAGTTTAGGGTTATAGGTTTAGGGCTTAGGGTTTAGGGTTTAGGATTTAGGATTTAGGATTTAGGGTTTAGTTTTTTAGTTTTTTTTTAAATTAACAAAATCAGTAGGTTTAGGATTATTTAGTTTATTTACTTTATTTTTATTTATTTCAGTTTATTTTATTTTTAATGTTTATTTAGGTTTATATTTTATTTTTATTTATTTTTGTATATTTGTTTTAAGTTTTTTTATTTCAGTTTATTTTTTAGGTTTAAGTTTAGTTTACACTTATTTCTTATTTTGGTTTTATTTGTATTTTATTTTTCATGTTTAGGTTTTATTTTTTATTTTTAGGTTTAGCTTTAGGTTTTTATTTTATTTTCTTAGGTTTAGGTTTTAGGTTTTTATTTTAGGTTTATTTTAAGGTTTTTTTTATTTTATTTTGTTTAGGGATTAGGTTTAGTTTATTTTAGGTTTAGGTTTAGGTTTTTTTATTTTAGTTTAAGTTTATTTTATTTTGTTTGTTTTAGCTTTAGGTTTTTTTTAGTTTAGGGTTTAGGTTTTATTTTTTATTTATTTTTAGGTTTAGGTTTTTATTTAGTTTTATTTTTTTTTATTTGGTTTATTTTATTTTATTTTATTTAGTTTATTTTTTACATTTTTTATTTTTTGGTTTATTTTATTTTTTAGTTTAGTTTAAGTTTTATTTATTTTATTTTAGATTAGTTTTTTTTATCTTTTATTTTTACATTTAGGTTTAGGTTTAAGTTAGGTTTATTTGGTCTTAGTTTTTTATTTTATTTAGGTTTATGTTTATTTATTTATTTATTTTTATGTTTTATTTAGTTTAGGTTTAGGTTTTAGGTTTCTATGGTTTAGGGTTTAGGGTTTAGGGTTTGGGCTTTGGGGTTTAGGGTTTAGGGTTGGAGGTTTTATGGTTTAGTATAGGGTTTATGGTTTGGGTTTAAGGTTTATGGTTTTAAGGTTTAGGGTTTAGGGTTTTAGGGTTTGGGGTTTAGGGTTTAGGGTTGTAGGTTTAGGGTTTAGGGTTTTAAGGTTTAGGGTTTAAGGTTAGGGTTTTCAAAATTAAGTAAACCCAGTTTATGTTTGATTATTTATTTTATTTTATTTATTTTAGTTTATTTTATTTTTATTTTTATTTTATATAGGTTTATTTTAATTTTATTCAGTTTTGTTTATTTAATTTCGGTTTATTTTTTTTTATTTTAGTTTTTTTGTTTTAGTTTAGTTTTTAGGTTTAAATTTAGGTTTATGTTTATTTTTTTAGTTTAGTTTTATTTTTTATTTTATTTTTAAGGTTTAAGTTTTATTTTTTATTTGTTAGGTTTTGGTTTAGGTTTTTATTTTTTATTTTTTCTTTGTTTAGGTTTTCTATTTTTATTTTAGATTTATGTTTATGTTTTATTTTTTAGTTTAGGTTTAGGATTATTTTTAATTTATTTTATTTTATTTAGGTTTTAGGTTTAAGTATAGGTTTAGTTTATTTTAGGTTTAGGTTTAGGTTTTATTTATTTTAGTTTAGTTTATTTTAGTTTAGGTTTAGGTTTAGGTTTATTTTATTTTTATTTTATGTTTAGGTTTTTTTTATAGTTTAAGATTTAGGTTTTAATTTTTATTTATTTTTAGGTTTTATTTTTAGGTTTATTTCTTAGGTTTAAGTTTTTATTTAGTTTTTGTTTTATTTTATTTTAGGTTTATTTTATTTTTATTTTAGGTTTAGTTTTTTTTTATTTAGGTTTTTTATTTTTTTCATTTAGTTTAGGTTTTTATTCATTTTATTTTAGTTTATTTTTATTTTTAATTTTATTATTTTTTTAGGTTTAGGTTTATGTTTTAATTTAAATTTTTATTTATTTTTATTTTTTTATTTTATGTGGGATTCGATTTATTTATTTATTTTATTTTTAGGTTTTATTTAATTTATGTCTAAGTTTTTAGCTTTTTATGGTTTAGGGTTTAGGGTTTAGGGTTGAAGGTTTAGGATTTAGGGTTTGGGGTTTAGGGTTTAGGGTTTAGGATTTTAGGGTTTTTAGTTTAGGGTTTAGGTTTTAGGGTTTAAGGATTTTAGGATTCATGCTTTAGGTTTTAGGGTTTAGATTTTAGGTCTAAAGTTCAGGTTTTAATTAGGGGTTTTAGTTTTTTTTAAACAGAGAACAAATTTAGACTCAACATTTCTTTATTTTGGATTTACCAACCAAGTAACACACCAAGTTTTACACAAGCGATGACATAGATAAAAAATGAGCATGCATAGAGCAAATCAAAAACTCCAAATAACTAGAATCATCTCTACTATAAGATAGCTCCAAAAGTAGCAGATCGGATCAGCCATTATGTAGTTTCTCCAGTTCCCACAGAACCATCCCAGCCTTACATGTAGTGGGATCCACCATCATATCACTCCGCCACCACCACGAGTGTAACCTCCTTCGCTCCTCCTGCCTCCATAACCACCACTACTCTGACCACCACCTCCAGATTCCCCACCACCACTATGATAATTGCTATCACAGCCTTCACCTCCATTGCCAGATCTTGACTAAGCCTGGTTGATGGTGACATTCCTGCCTTCAAGGTTCTGCCTATTCTTAGGGTTTAGGTTTATTAGGTTTTAAGGTTTAAGTTTATTTTTTAATTTATTTAATTACTTTAAGGTTAGGTTTACTGTTTATGGTTTAAGGTTTAAAGTTTTAGGGTTTATGCTTTAAGGGTTCATGGTTTAGGGTTAGTGTTTAGGGTTTAATGTTTTAGGTTTTAGGGTTTAGAGTTTAGGGCTAGGGTTTAGGGTTTATGGTTTAGTGTTTAGGCTTTAGGGTTTAGGGTTTTGAGGGTTTATGGTTTAGGCTTTAGGGGTTAGGGTTATCTTAGGTTTTAGGATTACTTTAGGGTTTAGGGTTTTAGGGTATAAGGTTTAGGGTTTAGGGTTAGTTTTAATGCTTAGGGTTTAGGGTTTAGGGTTCATGATTTAGGGTTTAGGGTTTAGGGTTTTTTTTAAATTAAGTAAACCGGTAGGGTTTGGTTTATTTAGTTTATTTTAAATTTATTTTATTTTATTTTATTTTGTTTATTTTTATTTAGGTTTATTTTTTTTATTTATATAGTTTAGTTTATTTATTTTAGTTTAGGTTTTTTATTTTAGTTTATTTTTAACGTTTAGGTTTAGGTTTATGTTTCCTTTTATTTTATTTTATATGTTTAGGTTTTATTTTTTATTTTTAGGTTTAGGTTTAGGTTTTTATTATAATTTTTTAGATTTAATTTTAGGTTTTTATTTTTGGTTTATTTTTAGGTTTTATGTATCAATTTAGGTTTAGGTTTATTTTTAGTTTATTTTATTTTATTTAGTTTAGAGTTTAGGTTTAGTTTATTTTAGGTTTATTTTTAGGTTTTATTTATTTTATTTTAGTTTACCTTAGCTTAGGTTTATGTTTCTTTTATTTTAATTATTTTAGGTTTAAGTTCTTTTTTTTTTAGTTTAAGGCTTAGGTTTTATTTTTTTATTTATTTTTAGGTTTATTTTTTAGGTTTGGCTTTTTATTTAGTTTTTATTTTACTTTATTTTTGGTTTATTTTTTTTATTTTACATTTTGTTTTTATTTTATTTAAGTTTTTTATTTTGTAGGTTAGTTTAGGTTTTTATTTATTTCAATTGAATTTATTTTTTATTTTTTTATTTTCTTTTTAGGTTTAGGTTTAGGTTTAGGTATAGGTGTTAGTTTAAGTTTTTATATTATTAATTTATTTTTATTTAGGTTTTATTCATTATTTTATTTATAGTTTTATTTGGTTTAGGTTTAAGTTTTTAACTTTTTATGGTTTAGGGTTTAGGGTTATTTAAGGGTTTTGGGTTTAGGGTTTGGGGGGTTTAGGGTTTAGGGTTTAGGATTTAGGGTTTAGGGTTTAGGGTTTAGGTTTTTATGATTTAGGGTTTAGGGTTTTTAGGGTTTAGGGTTTAGGGATTAGGTTTTAGGTCGAGGGTTCACATTTTAGTTTAGGGTTTATGTTTTTTGGTTTTTTTTAACAAAGAATAAATTCAGATTCAACATTTCTTCTTTTTAGTTTTACTTATGTGTTTATGTTTTTTGGTTATTTTTTTAATAGAGAACAAATTCAGATTCAACATTTCTTCTTTTTGATTTTTAGTTTATGGTAAAGGTTCTGCCCATTCTCAGGGTTTAGGATTAGGTTTAGGCTTATTAGGTTTTATGGTTTAGGTTTATTTTTTAGTTTATTTAGTTACTTTCGGTATAGGTTCAGGGATTGGGGTTTAGGGTTTAGGATTAGGGTTTAGGGCTTAAGGTTTATTATTTTGGGTTTAGGGTATAAGGCTTAGGGTTTTGGGTTTAGGGTTTTAAGGTTTATGCTTTTAGAGGTTAGGGTTTAAGGTTTAGAGTTTAAGGTTTTTTTTAATTAAGTAAACCGGTAGGTTTAGGTTTATTTAGTTTATTTTTTATTTAGGTTAAGTTATTTTATTTTTTATTTTTATTTAGGTTATTATTTTATTTTTATTTAGTTTTGTTTCGTTATTTTAGGTTTATTTATTTTAGTTTAGGTTTAGGCTTATATTTATTTTATAGTTTATTTTAACTTTATTTTATTTTTTAGGTTTATGTTATATTTTTTTTAATTTTAGGTTTAGATTTTGGTTTTTATTTTATTTTTTTCGGTGCCGATTTTATGTTTTTATTTTAGGTTTATTTTTAGGTTTTATTTTTTAGTTTAGGTTTAGGTTTATTTTTAATTTTTATTTTATTTTATTTAGTTTTGGTTAAGGTTTAGGTTTAGTTTATCTTAGGTTTATGCTTAGGTTTAATTTATTTTTGTTTAGTTTATTTTAGTTTTTGGTTTAGGTTTATTTATTTTTATTTTATGTTTATGGTATTTTTTTTAGTTTAGGGTTTAAGTTTTTTTTTCATTTAGGGTTTAGGTTTTATTATTTTAATTTATGTTTAGAATTATTTTTTAGGTTTAGGTTTTTATTTAATTTTTAATTAATTTTAGTTTTATTTTTCATTTTGTTTTTAATTTATTAAGATTTTTATTCTTTGGTTTATTATATTTTTTAGTTTAGTTTATCCTTTTTGTTATTTTATTTTAGCTTTTTTTATTTTAATTTATTTTTAGGTTTAGGTTTAGGTTTTAGTTTAGGTTTTTATCTTTTTTTATTATTTTTATTTTATTTAGGTTTAAGTTTTTATTTATTTTATTTTTAGGTTTTATTTAGTGGAGTTTAGGTTTTAGTTTAGGTTTTGGGTTAGTAGGGTCACCTGGTTAGGGTTTAGGATTTAGGGTTTTAGGGTTTAGTGTAGTAGGTTTAGGGTTTATGATTTATGGTTAGTTTTAGGTTTTAGGGTTTAGGATTTAAGCTTTAGGGTTTAGCCTTTGGTTTAGGGTTTGTGTGGAGTTTAGGCTTGGATTTAGGGTTTGTGGTATAAGTTTTAAGGTTTTGGGTTAGATTTAGGGTTTAGGGTTGTAGGTTTCGGGTTAGTTTTACGTATTAGGGTTTAGGGTTTAAGGTTTAGGAATTAAGGTTTATGGTTTAGAGAATTAAGGTTTAGGTTTTTTTAGTTTATTTACTTCATTTGTTATCTATTTTAGTTTACTTTATTTTTTAATTAAGGTAATCTTTTTATTTTTATTTAGTTCATTTTATTTATTTTAAGTTTATTTTTTTTAGTTTTGTTTTTTATTTTAGTTTATTTTTAAGTTTAGGTTTCAATTTTGTTTATTTTTAAGTTTAGTTTTATTTTTATGGTATTTTTTAGGTTTAGGTTTTATATTTTATTTTAGGTTAAGGTTTAGGTTTATATTTTATTTTTTTATGTTTATGTTTTAGGTTTTTATTTTAAGTTTATTTTTAGGTTTTATTTTTTAGTTTAGGTTTAGGTTTATTTTTAGTTTTGTTTATTTTATTTAGTTTAGGGTATAGGTTTAGTTTATTTTAGGTTTAGGTTTAGGTTTTATTAATTTTAGTTTATTTAGTTTAGGTTTAAGTTTTTTTTATTTTGCTTACTTTAAGTTTAGGTTTTTTTTAGTTTAAGGTTTAGGTTTTATTTATTTTTTGTTTATTTTTTTGGTTTAAGTTTTTATTTTATATTATTATAGGTTTATTTTCTTTTTATTTTTTGTTTAGTTTTTATTTTATTTAGGATTTTTTAGGTTTATTTTATTTTTTAGTTTAGTTTAGTTTTTATTTATTTATTTTAGTTTAGCTTTTATTTTTTATTCTATTTTATTTTTAGGTTTAGGTTTAAGTTTAGGTTTAACTTTTAGTTTAAATTTTTATTATACTATATGCATTTTATTTTATTTAGGTTTAGGTTTTTTTATTTATTTTATTTTTAGTTTAAGTTTAGGGTTTAAGTTTAGGGTTTAGGATTTAGGGTTGAGGTTTAAGGTTTAGGGTTATAGGTTTAGTTTGGTTTAGGTTTAGGGTTTAGGTATTAGGGTTTAGGGTTTTAGGGTTTTAGGGTTTAGGGTTTAGGGTTTAGGGTTTAAGGTTTAGGGTAGTCTGTTTAGGGTTAGTTTAAGGGTTTAGGGTTTATGGTTTGGGTTTTTTTTTATTTTTTTATTTATTTTTAGGGTTTAGGGTTTAGGAGTTTTAGGTTTTTTTTAACAAAGAACAAATTAAGATTCAACATTTCTTCTTCTCAATTTCTTAAACCAAGTAACACACTAAGTTTTCTAGGATACAAGCAATGACATAGATCAAATTTTAGCATGCATACAAAGAAATCAAAACCCTAGATAACTAGAACTGCTCTACAGACAGCTCCATAAGCGAGATTGACCATTCTTCAGTTTCTCCAATTCCCATCAAAACCACCCTGGCCTCTCGAGTAGAGGGATCCACCTTCATATCCCTCATCTCTCCCTCCACTGCCACCACAGCTATAACCTCAATCGTTCCTCCCACCTACATAACGACCACTTCTTCGACCACCACCTCCAAATCCACCAACACCTCTAGATCCCCTACCACCACTATGATAACCGCCGCCTCCGCCTTCACCTCCATCGCCAGATCTAGGCTGAGCCTGGTTGACGGTGATGTTCCTGCCATCAAGATTTGACCCATTCTTAGGGTTTAGGTTTAGCTTTTTTAGGTTTTAGGTTTTACGTTTAGGTTTTAATTAATTTAGTAACTTTAGGTTTATGTTTAGGGTTTAGGGTTTTAGGGTTTATGTTTTCAGGGTTTAGGGTTTAGGGTTTAGGGTTTAGGGTTTTATGGTTTAAGGTTTAGGATTTAGGGTTTTATTATTTAGGGTTTAGGATTTAGAGTTATAGGTTTTGGGTTTATTTTAGGGTTTAGGGTTTTATTTATTTATTATGTATTTTTAGGGTTTAGTGTATTGGGTTTAGGGCTTAGGATTTAGGTTTTAGGTTTAGGGTTCATGTTTTAGTTTAGGATATAGGGTTTTTGATTTTTTTATATAGAACAAATTTAGATTGAACATTTCTTTTTCTCGATTTCATCAACCAAGTAGCACACCAACTTATCTAAGATAGAAGTGAAGACATAGACAAAAAATGAGCACACATAGAGCAAATCAAAAACCCAAGATAGTGAGAACCACTTCTATTGTAAAGACATAGTTCCAAAAGCAACATATTTGATCGATCATTCTTCAGTTTCTCCAGTTCCCATCAGAACCACACTGGCCTCTCGAGTAGAGGGATCCACCATTATATCCTCAATCTCTCCCTCTACCACAAAAATAGCTATAACATTCGTCGCTCCTCCCACCTTGATAACCACCATAACTTTGACCACCACCTTCATATCCACCAACACCTCTAGACACCCCACGACCACTATTAAAACTGTTGCCTTCGCTTTCGCCTCCACGGCCAAATCTAGACTGAACCTGGTTGACGGTGATGTTCTGGTCGTTAAGGTTTTGCACATTCTTAGAGTTTAAGTTTAGGACTTTTAGGTTTTAGTGTTTAGGTTTATTTTTTAATTTATTTAGTTACTTTAGGTTTAGGTTTAAGATTTGGGGTTTAGGGTTTATGCTTTTTGGGTTTAGGGTCTAAGGTTAGGGTTTTGGGTTTAGGGTTTAGGGTTTAGGGTTTAGTTATTTTTAGGGTTTAGGGTTTACGATTGTAGATTTAATGTTGTAGGTTTAGGGTTTAGGCTTTTAGTTTACTTTTAGGGTTTAGGGTTTAGGATTTAGGGATTTAGGTTTTTCTTAAAAAATTAAGTAAACTAGTAATTTTAGGTTTATTTAGTTTGCTTAGTTTATTTTTAAATTTTTTTAGTTTATTTTATTTTTAATTTTATTTAGGTTTATTTTTTATTTTTATTTAGTTTAATTTATTTATTTTAATATAAGTTTTTTATTTTAGTTTATTTTTAAGGTTTAGGTGTAGGTTTAAGTTTATTTGTAGTTGAGTTTTTTTTTTATTATTATTTTTTTAAGTTTAGGTTTTTTTCTCAAGGTTTAGGTTCGAGTTTTTATTTTATTTTTTTTATGATTCAGTTTTAGGTTTTGATTTTTGGTTCATTTTTAGGTTTTATTTTTCAATTTAGGTTTAGGTTTATTTTTTATTTATTTTTAGATTTATTTTTTGTAGGTTTAGGTTTTCATTTTGTTTTTATTTTTTTATTTTAGGTTTATTATATCTTTATTTTAAATTTAGCTTGTATTTTATTTAGGTTTTTATTCTTAGGTTTACTTTATTTTTTAGTTTAGTTTATGTTTTATTTTATTTTATTTTAGTTTATTTTTAATTAATTTTTAGGTTTAGGTTTATTTTTTCTTTTCGGTTTTTATTTTATTTTATTTACATTTAGTTTTTTTATTATTTTAAGGTTTTATTTAGTTTAGGTTTAGGTTTTTAGGGTTTAGAGTTTAGGGCTTAGGGTTTAGGGTTTTAGCTTAGGGTTTTATGGTTTAGGGTTTATGGTTAATGTTTAGGGTTTAGGGATTAGTGTTTCAGGTTTAGGGCTTAGGGTTTAGTGTTTAGGATTTAGGGTTTAGGGTTTTCTGGGTTTGGGGTTTAGGGTTTAGGGTTTAGGATTTTGGGTTTTGGGTTATAGGTTTTGGGTTTTATAGTTTAGGGCTTAGGATTTATGGTTGTAGGTTTAGGGTTTAGTGTTTAGGGTTTAGGGTTAATTTTAGGGTTAGGATTTAGGGTTAGGATTTTTTTTTATTTTTCTACTTTTTTATTTTTTTTATTATTAGGGTTTAGGGTTTAGGGTTTAGGTTTTAGGTTTTAGGTTTTGGTTTTAGTGTAGGGTTTAGGATTTTTAGTTTTTTTTAATAGAGAACAAATTCAAATTCAACATTTTTTTCTTGTCGATTTCATCAACCAAGTAACACACCAAGTTTTTAAAGATAGAAGCGATGACATAGATAAAAAATGAGCATCCATAGATGAAATCAAAAAACCCTAGATAATTAGAACCGTCTCTACTGTAAAGACAGTTCCATAAGAAGTGGATTGGTTTGGCCATTCTTTAGTTTCTCTAGTTCCCATTAAAACCACTTTGGTCTCTCGAGTAGCGAGATCCACCATCATATCCCAGATCTCTCCCTCCACCACCACCACGACAGTAACCTCTGTCGCTCCTCTTGCCTCCACAATGACCACTACTCTGACCACCACTTCCATATCCACTAGGACCTCAACATCCCCACTACCACTGCGATAATCATCGCCTCCAACTTTTCTTCCATCGCTAGATCTAGACTGAGCCTAGTTGTCGGTGATTTTCCTATCGTCAAATTTCTGCACATACTTAGGGTTTTGGTTTATTAGGTTTTAGGGTTTAGATTTATTTTATAATTTATTTAGTTACTTTAGGTTTAGGTTTAGGGTTTCAGGTTTTGGGTTTAGGGTTTAGGGTTTATGGTTAGGGTTTAGGGATTAGGGTTTAGGGTTTTAGGATTTAGTGTTTAAGGTTTAGGGTTTAGGGTTTAAGATTTTGGGTTTGGGGTTTAGGGTTTTAGGGTTTAGAGTTTAGGGTTTATGGTTGTAGGTTTAGGGTTTACAGTTTATGGTTTAGGGTTAGTTTTAGGGTTAGTTTTAGGGTTTACGGTTTAAGGTTAGGGTTTTTTTTTATTTATTTTTTTTAGGGTTTAGGGTTTAGGGCTTCGGTTTAATCTTAAGGTTTAGGTTTTAGTTTACAGTTTAGGGATTTTGGTTTTTTTTAACATACAACAAATTTATATTCAGCATTTCTTCTTTTGGATTTCATCAACAAAGTAACACACCAAGTTTTTTTAAAACACAAGCGACGACGTAGATAAAAAATGAGCACACATAGAGCAAATCAAAAGCCCTAGATAAATAGATTTGTCTCTACTGTAAAGACATATTTCTAGAAGCCACAGATCATATCGGCAATTCTTCAGTTTCTCCAGTTCCCATCAAAACCACATAAGCGCCACCATCACTGTTGTAAGCTCCAACACTCCTCCTGCCTCCATAACCATAATTGCTCTGACCACCACCTCCATATCCACCAGCACCTCTAGATACCCCCACACCACTACGATAACTGTCGATTCCACCTTCGCCTCCACCACCAGATCTTGACTGAGCTTGGTTGACAGTGATGCTCCTGTCATCAAGGTTAGTGTTTAGGTTTAGGTTTATTAGGTTTTAGGGTTTAGGTTTATTTTTTAATTTATTTAGTTACTCTAGGTTTAGATTTAGTTTTTAGGGTTTAGGATTTAGGGTTCTCAGTTAGGGTTTAGGGTTTAAGGATTATAGTTAAGGTTTAGGGTTTAAGGTTTAGTATTTTTTTTAAAATCAAATGATTTCATAACAAATATGAATTTACCAAATCTAATAAGACATTATCCTCAAATAATTAATAAAAAAGTGTAAAATAAAACACAATTCAAAACTTCACATAAATAGTATTTCACAAAATGATTTAACTCCTAAAGATAATAAAATTTGATTTTATAGAATGCCAACAAAGCTTAGTCGAACAAAGTGATACTCATATCATCATTAGATTCATCAATAGACTCTTCCTTCTTCTCTTCCACTGTGCAGTTGGAGTAGAAGCAGTAGTAGGAGTAGCAGAAGCATCAGGCGCAACAGCCACATCAAATTTACTAGGATCGTTCAAATACTTCTTAATCTTCTCAGCCCGCGGGTATGTGTAATCAGTGGCAATCACGATGGAGAGGACATTCTTATAAGTGTTGATGAACATGTGGGAAGCTAAATCATGGGTGGGATAATAGAGGGCCAGTGAGAGAAATGTGATCATTGAAAGGCTTGGCAAAAACTTCTCAATGAGATCATCTTCAGTGAGGTCAAACACCTTAGAACTAAACACCGAACCTTCATCATACATACTCTGGATGACAAGGCCATTAGAGAATGGCCTAATCCCTAACTTTGTGAGGAGAGCAGCCTCAGAGGATCCCTACTCATCGCCTATTCTAGCTCAATCAGGTGATAATTTCAACAGTACCCTTATTTATCTTAGTTGGGATGCTGAGAAAATGGAAGAAAGAAGTCTGTGAAGGATCCAGACCAGTGTTGCTTGGAGGAACCACAAAATTAATAGGTGCAACAAAACCAACACAGTTAGGAGCACCAAAATTATATTTCACTACCTCTTCGTTGACTTCTTTAAGATCACCTTTTATAAAAATTACCTCAACCGGGGTTTAGCATTTATGGTTTAGGGTTTAGGGTTTAGGATTTAGGGTTTATGCTTTTATGGTTTAGGATTCAGGGTCAGGGTTTAGGGTTTAGGGTTTAGGGTTTAAGGTTTAGGGTTTAGGGTTTACGGTTTAAGGTTGAGGGTTTAGGGTTTAAGGTTTACGATTTAAGGTTTAGGATTATTTAGGGTTTAGTTTTTAGGGTTTAGGGTTTAAGGTTGTAGGTTTAGTGTTGTAGATTTTGGGTTTAGGGTTTATGATTAGTATTATTGTTTAGGGTTTAGGGTTTAGTGTTTAGGACTTTGGGTGTAGGGTTTTTTTAAATACTTTTTAAATTAATTAAACTAGTATTTTTAAGTTTATTTAGTTTATTTTTTATTTATTTTGGTTTATTATATATTTTTTTATTTAGATTTATTTTTATTTTTATTTAGTTTAGTTAATTTATTTTAGGTTTATTTATTTTTAGTTTAGGGTTATTATTTTAGTTTATTTTTAGGTTCAAGTTTAGGTTTATGTTTATTTTTTAGTTGAGATTTTTTTTATTTTATTTTTTAAGTTTAGGTTTTTTTTTTTATTTTTAGGTTTAGATTTAGGTTTTTATTTTATTTCTTTAGGTTTAGGTTTTAGGTTTATATTTTAGGTTTATTTTTAAGTTTATTTTTTAGATTAGGTTTAGGTTTATTTTTAGTTTATTTTATTTTATTTAGTTTAGGTTTAAGTTTTACTAATTTTTATTTAGTTTATTTTAGTTTAGGTTTAGGTTTAATTTATTTTGTTTATTTTTTTATTTATTTTGACATTTTTTTTCTTAGTTTAGGGTTTAGATTTTATTTTCTATTTATTTTTAAGTTTTATTTTTAGGTTTATTTTTTAGGTTTAGGTTTTTCTTTAGTTTTTATTTTATTTTATTTTTATTTTTATGTTTAGTTTTATTTATTTAGGTTTTTTATCCTTAGGTTTATTTTATTTTTTAGTTTAGTTTAGGTTTTCATTTGTTTTATTTTAGTTTATTATTATTTTTTACTTTATTTTATTATTAGGTCTAGGAGCAGGTTTTAGTTTAGGTTTTTGTTTTATTTATTTTTTCTTTTATTTAGGTTTATGTTTTTTATTTTTTTTAGGTTTTATTTAATTTAGGTTAAGGTTTTTAGGTTTTTAAGGTTTAGGGTTTAGGGATTAGAGTTTTAGGGTTTAAGGTTTAGGGTTTAGGGTTGTAAATTTATGGGTTCGGGTTAGTTTTAGGGTTAATGATTTAGGGTTAGGAATTTTTTTTATTTTTTTACTATTTTTTATTGTTGGGATTTAGGGTTTAGGTTTTAGGTTTAGGGTTCAGGTTTTAGCTTAGGGTTTTTGGTTATTTTTGTTAGATAGAGAACAAATTCAACTTTAACATATCTTCTTTTTCATTTCATTAACCAAGTAACACACAAAGTTTTTTTAAGACACAAGCGATGACATAGGTAAAAATGAGCATGCATAGAGAAAATAAAAAACCATAGATAATTAGAACGGTCTCTACTATAAAGACATAGTTCCATAAGTAGTAGATTAGATCGGCCGTTCTTGGGTTTCTCCAGTTCCCAACAGAACCACCTCGGCCTCTCGAGTAGCAGGATCCACCATCATATCCCTAATATCTCCCTCCACCACCACCGTGGCTGTAACCTTGGTAGCTTGTCTCACCTCCGTAACCACCACTGCCCTGACAACCACCTCCATATCCACCAACACCTCTAGATCCCCCACCATCGCTGCGATAATCCCCGACTCCACTTTTGCCTCCACCGCCATATCCAAACTGAGCCTAGTTGATGGTGATGTTCTTGACGTCAATGTTTTGCCCATTCTTAGGGTTTAGGTTTATTTCATTTTAAAGTTTAAGTAAAATTTTAATTTATTTAGTTACTTTAAGTTTAGGTTTAGGGTTTGGGGTTTAGGGTTTAGGGTTTAGGGTTTAAGGTTAGGGTTGAGGATTTATGCTTTGAGGGTTTAGGTTTTACAATTAGAGTTTACGTTTCTTTAGGGTTTAAGGTTTAGGGTTTATGGTTTACTGTTGTAGGTTTAGTATTGTAGGTTTAGGGTTAGTTTTATGGTTTAGGGTTTAGGGTTTAAGGTTTAGAGTTTAAGATTTAGGGTTTAGGGTTTTTTCTTTAAAGTTAAGTAAATCGATATGTTTAAGTTAATTTTTTATTTCTTGTAATTTATTTTAATTTCTAATTTTATTTAGGTTTATTTTTATTTTTATTTAGTGTAGTTTACTTAGTTTAGGTTTACTTATTTTAGTTTTGGTTTTTTATTTTAGTTTTTTTTTTAGGTTTAGGTTTATTTTTAGGTTTATTTTTTAGTTAAGTTTTATTTTTTTATTTTTTAACAGGTTTAGACTTTATTTTTTTATTTTTTAGGTTTAGGTTTAGGTGTTTATTTTATGTTTATAGGTTTAGGTTTTAGGTTTTTATTTTAGGTTTATTTTTATGTTTTATTTTTCAATTTAGGTTTAAGTTTTTTTTAGTTTATTTTATTATATTTAGTTTAAGTTTAGGATTAGATTTAGGTTAAGTTTATTTTAGGTTAGGTTTCAATTTTATTTATATTAGTTTAGGTTTAGGTTTTTTTATTTTGTTTATTTTATTTAATTTAGGATTATTTTTTTTTAGTTTAGGGTTTAGGTTTTATTTTTTTATTAGGTTTATTTTCCAGGTTTAGGTTTCTATTTAATTTTTATTTTTGATTTATTTAATTTTTATTTTATGTTTAGTTTTTATTTTATTTATGTTTTTTATTGTTAAGTTTATTTTATTTTTAGTTTAGTTTAGGTGTTTATTTATTTTATTTTATTTTATTTTTTTATTTTTTTATTTTTAGGTTTATGTTTATTTTTTGTTTAGGTTTATATTTTATTTTATTTTTTAATTTTATTTTGGTTTATGTTTTATTTATTAATTTTATTTTTAAGTTTTATTTAGTTTAGGTTTAGTTTTTTAGGCTTTTAGGGTTTTAGGTTTAGGGTTTATGATTTAAGTTTAGGGTTTAGGGTTTTAGGGTTTAGGGTTTAGGCTTAGGGTTTAGGGTCTAAGGTCTAGGGTTTAGGATTTAGGGTTTAGAGTTTATGGTTTTGGGTTTGGAGTTTAGGGTTTTAGAGTTTAGGGTTTAGGGTTTAAGGTTATAGGTTTAGGGTTTAGGGTTTAGGGTTTGAGGTTAGACTTTTTAAAATTTTTTATTTTTTGTTTTTAGGGTTTAGGGTTTAGGATTTAGGTTTAAGGTTCAAATTTTAGTTTAGGGTTTAAGCTTTTTGAATTTTTTTTAATAGAGAACAAATTTAGATTCAACATCTCTTCTTTTCTATTTCATCAACCAAGTAACACACCATGTTTTCTAAGACACAAGAGATGACAGATAAAAAATGAGCATGCATAGAGCAAATCAAAAACCATAGATAACTAGACCATCTCTATTATAAAGGCATAGTTCCATAAACAGTAGATGAGATCGATCGTTCTTCAGTTTCTACAGCTCCCATCAAAACCACCTTGGCCTCTCGAGCAGCAGGATCCACCATCATATCCCCGATATTGCCTTTCGCCACCACCATAAATGTGAGCTCTGTTGCTCCTCTCGCCTCCATAAGCACCATTGCTCTGACCACCACCTCCATATCAACCAACACCTCCAAATTCGAGAACCATCTCCATGTCCACCAACACCTCCAGATCTGACCACCACCTCCATCACAGTCGCCTTCGCCTTCGCCTTCGCTTCCACCACCAGATCTAGACTGAGCTTGGTTGACGGTGATGTTCCTGTCATCAAGGTTCTACCCATTCTTAGGGTTTAGGTTTAGGTTTAGGTTTAGGTTTATTAGGTTTTAGGGTTTAGGTTAATTTTTTAATTTATTTAATTACTTTAGGTTTAGGTTTAGGGTCTGGGGTTTAGGGTTTAGGATTTATGGTTAACTTTTAGGGTTTAGGGTTTAGAGTTTAGGGTTTAGGGTTTAGAGTTTTTTTTTTTTTTTTTTTAACTCAAATGATTCAATAATAAATGAGAAATTACTAAATCAAACAAGACATTATCCTCTAACAATAAATAAAATAGGATAGAATATAAAGCAAGTCAAAAATTCATAAATATAGTATTTCACAAAATGATTTAACTCCTAGAGCCAATAATATTTTATTTTACAGAAGGCCAACAACACTTAGTCGAACAAGCTAAAACCCATATCATCATCAAATTCCTCAATAGACTCTTCGGCTACAACATTCAGAGTAGTAGCAATAGCATGAGTAGTAGAAGCGTCAAGCATAGTAGGCACATCAAATTCTTTATGATCCCTCAAATACTCTTTAACCTTCTTGTCTTATGGGTATGTGTAATCAGTGGCAATTGTAATGGCAAGGACATTCTCATAAGTGTTGATGAACATGTGGAGCGTTGTAGCAAAGTGGGATAAAAGAGGGCTAGTGAAAGAGAAGTGATCATTGAAAGGCCTGCCAAAAACTTTTCGATGAGATCATCTTCAACGAGGTCAAGCACCTCAGGACTGAACACCGAACTATCATAATACACAGACTAGATGACAAGGCCATAAGAGAATAGCCTAATCCCTAGCTTAGCAAGGAGAGAATCCTGTGACGATCCCACCTTATCACCTTTTTTAATCAGCTCAACTAGGGTGATAATTTCAACTGTACCCTTATTGATCTTAGTTGGGATGTTGAGAAGCTAGAAGAAAGAAGACTGTGAAGGATCCATACAAGTGTTGCTTGGAGGAACCATAAAATCAATAGGTGCAACAAGACCAACATGGACAAGAATAGCATATTAGAGGCTAAACTCAAAAAACCAAAAAGAACTAGTTCTCAAATGAGCTACATCAGAATCCTAAAGAGTTTAGTCCCTAAACTAATACATCGAAGAGCAATAAAGAAAAAAAACAAAGACAACTAAAAAAGCCAAGCAAAAGACAACAAAGGGAAGAATCCATGGAGCTCCAAAAGAACCTCCAAAGAGATGAAGATCCATAAGAAAAGCAAAGACAACTAAAAAAGCCAAGCAAAAGAAATAAGAACATTCTTTTCACCACCATTCTCAAAAAATGAAGGCAAAGAAATAGTCTCTTTCCCATGATCTAAAGTAGACATAGGAGAAAGAGAAACAACATACAATTGATTGGAAGAAATGGTGTTAGCATTAATAAACCATCATCATGAAAGGACTTATGCACAACATCCAAACCATTAATCATTAACCATAGCCTCTAAAGTCTTCCCTTTAAAAAATCATCAAAAGAAACAGTTAGAGCATTATTAACAAAAACTTTTTCAACAAAAATCCTTAGTATTGACACATTAATAATTTTTTTAAAAATTTTATTATTTTGAAAAATCAGATTTTTAACTAAATTCAACAATTTTCTGGTGATTTTCGATATGAGCACATTCAATTTCATGCAATTTACATGAATTTACAAAAAATGGGAAAGTTCTCAAAACAACTTTCTAAAATAACCACATTTCTTTGAACCCAACCAAATTTTTTTTTTAGTAATATCAATCTCTAAGAATTCTAAGAACAGATCTAGAAGAGAAGAAGTGTTTGATCAACTTGCAAAGGTCACCAAAAATCAACCCAATACCAAAAATAATTTGATGATTAAATAGATGAATCCACAAGTTAGGTATAAAAATCCAAATGGGAACAATAGGAGACTCTTCATTAACATCAACCATAGGCGTCCACTTCAAAATACACATTTGACAAATAAAAACCTAGTAAGAACACCTAGAAAAAAATTTGTAATCAAGGTCATTAGAAAGTTTAATCAGAACATGCCTTAGATCAATTAGACCAATAGAAAAAGAACTAGATAAATTTAAGCTCTGAAAAAAAAAGAATGAATATCTTCTTTTTTTGGTCATTTAAATGAAACCTTTCCAATCAAGGTAAAAGCAAAAGGCTCAACTAATCTTTCAATATTCTCAACTAAAATCATAATTGTTAGAGTACTTATAAAAGTCATATGAAGCAAATTCAAAGGAGTCTCGGTGGAGGAATTCTTACCAGCTAAAGCCTCTTTGAAAGATTTAGTAACAGTAGGTAATTTAGAGGTAGGATTACCCAAAAAATGGGATGCCCTAGTGGGATCCATCATCACATGGGATTTATCCCATGGATTTGAATAAGCTGATGCCATGAGTCATGGCGCCATTACACAAATAGGTTAAGATCGGCCTTAGGCCGACAATCTATAGGTAATCTAAGTGAGAAAGCACTCGAAAACTCACCAAGAATGCGAGGAAACCTGAAATCACTCAATAATAGGGTTTAGTTTAGTTTTAGGGTTTAGGTTTTAGGTTTAGTGTTTATTAGTTATTATTAGATTTTATTAGTTTTAGATTATTATTAGTTTATTATTAGTTTAATTTTTAGTATAGTTTGTTCAGTTTTAGTTTGGTTATTAATTTAGTTTTATAGTTTTAATTTTAATCATTATTATTTTAGGTTAGTTTAGGGGGGTTTAGGTTTAGTTTATTAGTTTATTTAGTTAGTTTGTTTATTGGGATTTAGTTTATTTTAGTTTATTTATTAGTTATTATTAATTTGTTTTGTTATTAGTTATTATTTATTTAGTTTAGTTTTGTTTTATTTTATTTATTAGTTTTTTGAGTTTATTAGTTTTATTAGTTTAGTTATGGGTTTAGTTTATTAGTTTATTATTATTAGTTTTATAGTTTAGTTTATGGTTTAGTTTATTAGTTATTATTATTATTTATTATATTATTATTATTAGTTTAGTATTGGTTTATTATTAGTTTTAGCTTTTTTTTATGGTATTATTATTACTATTTATGTTTATTATTATTAGTTTTATTATTTATTTAGTTTATATATTTAGTTAGTAGTTTTAGTTATTTAGTTTATTAGTTATGTTATTTATTAGTTTATTAGTTTAATTATTATTAATTATTATTATTATTATTAGTTTTTATTTATTAGTTTAGTTATTATTAGTTAGCTTTATTATTATTATTATTAGTTTATTTATTTAGTTCATTTTATTTTATCTAGTTATTAGTTTATTATTAGTTAATTATTATTAATTTTTTTAGTTAGGTGTTTTATTATTAGTTTATTATTAGCAATTACTTAGTTTATTAGGATTACTTAATATTATGTTTATTTATTAGTTAGTTTTTATGGTTTATTAGTTTAGGTTTAAGGTTTAGTTTTAGTTAGTTATTTAATTATTTATTATTAGTTATTATTATTAATTTTTAGTTTAGTTTTAATGTTTATTACATATTAGGGTTTAGGTTTATTTATTAATTTGTTTAGTTTTATTAGTTAGTTTGTTTATTAGTTTATTTTAGTAGTTATTAGTTATAGATTATTAGTTATTTATTATTAGTTTTATTTACTTTATTATTAGTTTTAGTTTTTTTATTAGTTATTATTAGGTTTTTAGTTTATTATTTATTAGTTTATTAGGTTTTATTAGTTGGTTATTTGTTAGTTTTAGTTTAGTTTTATTATTAGTTTATTATTATTTTTGTTTTTCTTTAGGTATTATTATTAGTTGAATTAGTTTACTTATTTGTTATTTTACTTTAGTTTAGTTTATTATTATTGATTTTATTATCATTAGTTTTATTAATTTAGGTATAAGGGGTTTAGTGTTTAGTTTATATAGTTATTATTATTATTATTATTATTATTATTATTATTATTATTATTATTATTATCATTTTTAAAATAATAATTATTATTATTAGTTTTAGTTAATATTATTATAACTTTATTAGTTTTAGTTAGTTTAGTTATTAGTTATTTATTTAGTTAGTTTAGTTTATTATTATAAATGATTAATTAGTTATTATTAGTTTTATTAGTTAGTTTTTATTTAGTTTTATTTTTTAGTTAGTTAGGGTTTAGTTTAGTTTAGTTTATTTATTTATTATTTATTATTATTATTATTAGTTTAGTTTAGTTAGTTTTATGTTCTTAAGTTTTATTATTATTTAGTTTCTTTAGTTATTATTAGTTAATTTATTTATTTTATTATATTATTATAGTTATTAGTTTCTTAGTTTAGTTAGTTTTTTTAGTTTATTATTATTAATTAGTAAGTTTATTAGGTTTGTTTGTTATTATTAGGTTAAGTTTATTTATTTAGGTTTTATTTATTATTTAGTTTATTATTAGTTTTGTTTTTTTAATTATTACTAGTTTAGTTATTAGTTTTATTTAGTTTATTTTATTAGTAGTTTATTAGTTTAGTGGTAGTTGTTATTAGTTATTTAATTTTAGTTTATTAGTTTTTTTAATTTTAATATTAGTTATTATTATTTAGTTCATTATTAGGTTTATTATTTATTTATTAGTTTTTTAATTATTAGTTATTATTATTAGTTATTTATTAATTATTTAATTATTTTATTTATTTTAGTTTATTAGTTATTACTTTTAGTTTACTTAGTTTAGTTATTATTAGTTTAGTTATTGGGTTTAGTTTTATTATTAGTTATATTTTATTTTGGTTTAGGTTTATTATTATTATTATTAGTTATTTATTATGGTTTAGTTTAGTTGGTTTTATTAGTTTATTTTTAGTTATTAGCATAGGTTTAGTTTATTTTTTATTAATTTTATTAGTTTTATTTATTTTTTTAGTTAGCTTATTAGTGAGGTTTTTTGTATATGTTTAATTTAGTTATTAGTTTATTTAGTTTTTGTTATTATTAGTTTATTAGTTTTTTTAGTTATTATTTTGTTAGTTTAGTTTAGTTAGTTTTATCAGTTTTTATTTAGTTTATTATTAGTTTAGTAGTTTTAGTTTATTATTTATTAGTTTCAATTTTAGTTAGTTTAGCTTTGTGCTTTATTAATTTCTTATTAGGGTTTAGGGTTTGGGGTTTAGGGTTTTAGGGTATAGGGTTTAGGGTTTATGGGTTAGGGTTGCAGGTTTAAGGTTTAGGGTTAGTTTTAGAGTTTAGCATTTAGCGTCAAGGTTTTTTTGTTTTTTTATTTTTTTTGAATTTTTATGGTTTAAGGTTTAGGGTTTAGGTTTTAGGTTTAGGGTTCATGTTTTAGTTAATGGTTTAGGATTTTTGGTTTTTTTAATAGATAATAATTTTAGATTCAACATTTCTTTTTTTTATTTCATCAACCAAGTAACACACCAAGTTCTCAAAGACACTAGAGACAACATAGATAAAAAATGAGCACGCATAGAGCAAATCAAAAACCCTAGCTAACTAGAACTATCTCTATTGTAAAGATACAGTTCCAAAAGCAGTAGATCGGATCAGCCCTTATTTAGTTTCTCCAGTACCCATCAAAATAATCTTGGCACATAGTGGGATCCACCATCTAATCACTACACCACCACCATGGCTATCACCTCCGTCGCTCCTCCTACCTACATAGCCACCACTGCTCCGACCACCACCTCCATATCCACTAGCACCTCCAGATCCCCCACCACCACTGTGATAACCGCCGCCTCTGCCTTCGCCTCCACCACCAGATCTAGATGAGTCTAGTTAATGGTGATGTTCCTGTTGTAAAGGTGCTCATTCTTAGGGTTTAGGTTTAGGTTTAAGTTTATTAGGTTTTAGGGTTTAGGTTTATTTTTGAATTTATATAGTTTTAGGTTTAGTATTAGGTTTGGGTGGGGTTTAGGGTTTGTGTTTAGTTTAGGGTTTAGAATTTAGTGTTTAGGGTTTAGGGTTTAGGGTTTAAGGTTTGGGTTTTAGGGTTTATACTTTTTGAGTTTAGGATTTAGAGTTTATGATTTGGTTTTAGGGTTTAGGGTTTAGGGTTGTAGGTTTAATGTTTTAAGCTTAGGATTAGTTTTTTTGTTTAGCGTTTAGGGGTTTTTTAAAAATTAAGTAAACCAGTAGGTTAGGGTTGATTTAGTTTTTTAGTTTTTTTTATTTTTAGTTAGTTTATTTTATTTATTTTTATGTTTATTTATTTTATTTTAGGTTTTTTATTTTAGTTTATTTTTAGTACGTTATTTATTTTTAGTCAGATTATTTTCATTTTATTTTTTAGGTTAAGTTTCTATTTTTATTTTTAGGTTTAGGTTTTTATTTTGTGATTTTAGGTTTCTATTTTAGGATTTTATTTTAGTTTTATTTTTAGATTTTATTTTCTAGTTTAGGTTTAGGTTTATTTTTAATTTATTTTTTATGTTTAGGTTTTATTTTTATTTTTAGGTTAACATTTAGGTTAACATTTCGGTTTTTATTTTATTTTTTTAGGTTTAGGTTTTAGGTTTTTTTTAGGTTTATTTTTAGGTTTTATTTTTTAGTTTAGGTTTAGGTTAATTTTTAGTTTATTTTATTTTATTTAGTTGAGGTTTAGGTTTTATTTATCTTAGTTTATTTTAATTTAGTTTAGGTTAAGGTTTAGTTTATTATTATTTGTATATTTTTTTTTATATTTAAGTTTTATTTTTATTTATTTTAGGTTTTTATTTAGTTTTTATTTAATTTTATTTTAAGTTTATTTTATTTATATTTTATGTTTAGTTTTTATTTTATTTAGGTTTTTAATTCTTAGTTTTATTTTATTTTTTTTGTTAATTTATGTTTTTTATTTATTTTATTTTAGTTTAATTTTAATTTTAATATTATTTTATTTTTAGGTTTAAGTTTAGGTTTTATTTTAGGTTTTATTTTCTTTATTTTATTTAGGTTTTATTTTATTTTTTTTTAATTTAGGTTTTTAATTTTGTTTAAGTTTTAGCTTTAGGTTTTTAGTTTTAGGGTTTAGGGTTAGTTTATTAGTTTAGGGTTTAGTTTTAGTTTATGGCTAGGTCAGTGGTTAAAGCTCAAGTGGGGTTTTTAGGAGATTATAGTCCCAGGTAGGGTTTGTGGTTTTTGCCTTTAGGTTGGTTTTATGGTTGAGGAGGTTGGTTTTAGGGCCTGAGTTTAGGGTTTATAGGGGTTAGGTTTAATGAGTTGTTGATTAGTAGGTTTAGGGTTTAGTTTTACACATTCTTTAAAAAAAGCAAGCAAACTAGGCATTTTATTTTATTTAGTTTATTTTTTTTTTAGTTTATTTCAATTTTTATTTTTGTTTAATTTATTTTATTTATTATAGGTTTATTGATTTTAGTTTAGGTTTTATTTTTATAGGTTTAGGTTTAAGTTTTTTATGTTTAGTTTAGGTTTATTTTTAAATTATTTTATTTTATTTATTTTAGGGTTTAGTTTATTTATTTAGGTTTAGGTTTATTTAATTTAGGTTTATGTATATTTATTTTGTTTATTTAGGTTTTTTATTTAGTTTAGGGTTTAGGTTTAATTTTTTTATTTATTATTCAATTTTATTTTTATGTTTATTTTTTAGGTTTAGGCTTTTATGTAGTTTTTATTTTATTTTATTTTAGGTTTATTTTATTTTTATTTTACTATGAATTTTTATTTTATTTAGTTTTTTAGTTTTAGGTTTATTTTATTTTTTTAGTTTAATTCAGGTTTTCATTTATTTTATTTTAATTTAGTCTTGATTTTTATTTTTAGGTTTTAGTTTAAGTTTAGGTTTATGTTTAGATTTTAGTTTCAATTTTCATTTTATTTTATTTTTATTTTTATTTAGGTTTAGGTTTTCTATTTATTTTATTTTTAGGTTTTATTAGTTTGGGTTTAGGCTTTTAGGTTTTAGGGTTTAGGGTTTAAGGTTTATGGTTTGGGGTTTAGGGTTTAGGGTTTTAGGGATTAGGGTTTAAGATTTAGGGTTGTAGGTTTAGAGTTTAGGGTTTAAGGTTTAGGGATAGTTTTAGGGTTTAGGGTTTAAGCTTTTAGGGTTTATGCTTTTAAGATTAAAGGTTTTGCATTAGGGATCAAGGTTTAGGTTTATGGTTTAGTGTTTAGAGTTTAAGATTTAGGATTTTAGAGTTTAGTGTTTAGGGTTAACTTAGGGTTGAAGGTTAGTTTAGGGTTTAGGGTTTAGGGTTTAGGGATTAGGTTTTAGGGTTTAGGGTTTAGGCTTTTAGGTTTAGGGTTTAGGGTTTAGGGTTAGGTTTAGGGTTTAGGTTTAGGTTTATGTTTAGGGTTTAGGTTTAGAGTTTATAGGGTTTTAGGGTTTAGGAGTTTAAGGTTCTGATTTAGGATAGTTTAGTTTGAGTTTATTAGGTTAGGTTTAGATTTTTTAAGTTTAGGTTTAGGTTTTATTTTATTTTTTTTTATTTATGTTTAGGTTTAGGTTTAGGTTTATGTTTAGGTTTAGGTTTATTTATTTTTTATTTAGTTTATTTATTGGTTTATTTTAGTTTAGGTTATATTTATTTTTTAGGTAATATTTTTAGTTTACTTTTGGTATAGGTTTATTTAGGTTTATTTTATTATTTTCTTAATTAGTTTATTTGTTTAGTTTATGTTTAGGTTTTATTTTTGATTTTAGTTTATTTTCTATTTTTGTTTAGTTTAGGTTTTATTTCAGATTAGTTTAGGTTTATTTAGGTTTAGGTTTTTAGGTTTAAGTTTATTTTAGATTTACGTTTTATTTATTTTTTATTTAGTTTATTTATTTTTAGTTTTTTTAGTTTAGTTTAATTTATTTAATTTATTTTTTAGTTCATTTAGTTTAGGTTTAAATTTATTTTTAGGTTTATTTAGTTTAGTTTAGGTTTAGGGTTTAGGTTTTATTTTGTTTATTTATTTTTTATTTATTTTTATTTAGATTTATTTAGTTTAGTTTATTTTGTTTAGGTTTTATTTTTATTTAGGTTTAAGTTTAGGTTTAGGTGTTATTTAGTTTATTTTATTTATTTTTTATTTTAGGTTTAGGTTTAGTTTAGGTTTATTTTATTTTTATTTAGGTTTGGGGTTTTTTTATTTGTAGTTTAGTTTATTTAGGTTTAGGATTTTTTATTTGTAGTTCAGTTTATTTAGGTTTAGGTTTAGGTTTATTTAGTTTAGGTTTTTTATTTTTAGGTTTTAGTTTATTTATTTTTAGTTTAGTTTTTATTTTTTTTATTAGTTCAGTTTATTTAGTTTATTTATGTAGGTTTATTTTGGTTTATTTTTTAGGTTTATTTTTAGTTTATGTTTAGGTTTATTTCTTTTAATTTAATTTAGTTTTTTTATTTTTAAGTTTATTTACATTTATTTTATTTAGTTTAGGTTTAGGTTTATTTTTATTTATTTATTTAGGTTTTAGTTTATTTAGTTTAGTTTAGGTTTGTGTTTAGGATTATTTATTTAGGTTTAGGTTTAGGTTTTCTTTAGTTTAGCTTATTTAGTTTTATTTTATTTTAGGTTTAGTGACTAGGTTTAAGTTTAGTTTAGGTTTACTTTTATTTATTTATTTAGTATATTTTTGGTTTAGTTTATTTATTTATGTTTATGTTTTGTTTAGTTTATTTTTTTATTTTTATTTAATTTATTTTATCTTAGTTTATTGTTTTATTTATTTTAATTAATTTTTATTTTTATTTTTAGTTTAGGATTAGGTTTAAGTTTTATGTTATGTTTAGGTTTAGGTTTAGGTTTTTATTTTATTTTATTTATTTATTTTATTTAATTTAGTTTATTCTATTTTTTTTTTTAAGTTTATTTAGTTTAGGGTTTATTTTTTTTTAGGTTTAGGTTTTATTTATTTTTATTTTTATTTTGGTTTAGTTTATTTTTAGGTTTTGGTTTAGGGTTTAGGTTTATTTAGTTTTAGTTTAGGTTTAGGTTTAGGTTTATTTTAGTTTTGTTTATTTTGTTTAGTTTAGGATTATTTATTTAGTTTAGTTTATTTTAATTATGTAGGTTTATGTTTTATTTAGTTTATTTTAGTTTAGTTCTTAGTTTAGTTTATTTAGTTTAGTTTATTTATTTATTTAGTTTATTTTTTATTTATTTAGGGTTTACGTTTAGGTTTAGGTTTAGTTTAATTTTTTAGATTTAGGATTAGGTTTAGGTTTAGTTTAGGTTTTATTATTTAGTTTTGTTTATTTAATTTATTTTTTATTTTAGCTTTATTTATTTAGGTTTAGTTTAGGTTTTTTTTATTTAGTTTAGTTTATTTAGTTAGTTTAGGCTTAGGTTTAGGTTTAGGTTTTATTTAGGTTTAGGTTTAGATTTATTTTATTTAGTTTTGGTTTAGGGTTTAGGTTTAGTATAGTTTAGGGTTTAGGTTTATTTTAGGTTTATTTTTAGTTTAGTTTATTTAGTTTAGTTTATTATTTAGTTTAGTTTAGGTTTAGGTTTGTTTTACTTATTTATTTTATTTAGTTTATTTTTTAGGTTTTATTTTAGGTTTTAGGTTTAGGTTTAGGTTTAGGCTTATTTATTTAGTTTAGGTTTTAGTTTATTTAGTTTAGGTTTAGGTTTATTTAGTTTAGGCTTAGATTTAGGTTTAGGTTTAGGTTTAGGTTTTAGGTTTATTTTTAGGTTTACTTTATTTAGTTTATTTTATTTAGTTTAGGTTTAGGTATTTATTTATTTAGTTTATTTAGGTTAAGGATTAGGTTTATTTATTTAATTTTTTAGGTTTATTTATTTTAGTTTAGGTTTATTTATTTTGGTTTATTTATAGTTTTCTTTATTTAGTTCTATTTTATGTTTAGGTTTAGGTTTAGGTTTATTTAGGTTCTGGTTTAGGTTTATTTTATTTTTAGTTTATTTATTTATTTTTATTTTTTTATTTATTTTTGGTTTAGGTTTAAGTTTAGGTTTTTAGGTGTATTTATTTAGGTTTAGGTTTATTTAGTTTAGTTTAGGTTTATTTATTTAGTATATTTTAGTTTAAGTTTAGGTTTAGGTTTAGATATATTTAGTTTAGTTTAGGTTTATTTATTTTATTTTTACTTGGTTAAGTTTATTTATTTAGGTTTAGATTTAAGTTTAGGTGTATTAAGGTTTATTTCTTAGTTTAGGTTTAGGTTTATTTAATTTTTTATTTAATGATAGTTTAGGTTTCGGGTTTAGGTTTATTTTAGTTAGTTCAGATTTAGGTTTAAGTTTAGGTTTATTTAGTTTATTTAATTTAGATTATTTTGTCTATTTAATTTAGGTTTAGCTTTAGGTTTAGTTTAGGTTTATTTAGGATTAGGTTTAGGTTTAGGTTTAGTTTTAGGTTCATTTTAGTTTATTTAGTTTAGGTTTAGGTTTCAATTTAAGTTTAGGTTTAGGTTTAGGTTTTATTTATTTAGGTTTAGGGTTTAGGTTTATTTAGGTTTTAGGTTTAGGTTTAGGTTTAGGCTTATTTAGTTTAGTTTGGGTTTATTTATTTTATTTTTATTTAGTTTATTTTATTTATTTAGGGTTAGGTTTATGTTTAGGTTTAGGTTTATTTAAGTTTATTTTTTAGTTAAGGTTTAGGTTTATTTATTTATTTTTTTTATTTTACTGTATGTTTAGGTTTAGGTTTAGTTTAGGTTTATTTAGTTTAGTTTATTTTATTTATTTAGTTTAGGTTTAGGTTTAGGTTTATGTTTAAATATATTTAAGTTTAGGTTTAGGTTTAGGTTTAAGTTTATTTTAGTTTATTTAGTTTAGGTTTAGGTTTATGTTTAGGTTTAGGTATAGGTATAGGTTTTATTTAGGTTTATTTAGTTTAGTTTATCTATTTTTTAGTTTATGTTTATTTATTTTAGGTTTAGGTTTAGGTTTATGTTTATGAATAGGTTTAGGTTTATTTTATTTAGTTTATTTATTCAGTTTATTTTAGTTTAGTTTAGGTTTATTTAATTTATTAGTTTACTTTATTTTAGTTTAGGTTTAGGTTTCGGTTTAGTTTTATTTAGTTTATTTTAGGTTTAGGTTTATTTTAGGTTTTAGTTTATTTATTTTATTTTTTAGTTTAGTTTAGCATAATTTAGGTTTAGGTTTAGGTTTAGGTTTATTTTTTTTAGTTTAGGTATATTTTTAGCTTAGTTTATGTTAAGGTTTATTTTAGGTTTATTTATTTTTAGGTTAGTTTAGGTTTATTTTATTTAGGTTTAGGTTTTGGTTTTATTTAATTAGTTTAGGAATAGGTTTAGGTTTATTTTAGTTTAGATTTAAGTTTAGGTTTAGGTTGAAGTTTAGGTTTAGATTTTATTTAGTTTATTTTATTTTAGTTTAGGTTTAGGTTTAGGTTTATTTCAGTTTAGGTTTAGTTTAGTTTAGGTTTATTTATTTTGTATGGTTTAGTTTGTTTCTTTTATGTTTAGGGTTATTTTAGGTTTATTTTAATTTAGTCTAGTTTAGGTTTTTAGGTTTATTTAGGTTTAGGTTTAGGTTCTATTTTTTAGTTTAGTTTAGGTTTAGGTTAATTTAGGTTTATTTAGGTTATTAGGTTTATTTAGTTTATTTATTTTGTATAGGTTTATTTAGGATTAGGTTTAAGTTTAGGTTTAGGTTTATTTATTTAGCATATTTAGTTTAGTTTATTTATTTTAGTTTATTTATTTAGGTTTAGGTTTAGGTTTATTTTAGGTTTATTTAGGTTTTTTTTATTTAGTTTAGTTTATTTAGGTTCAGGTTTATTTAGTTTCAATTTATTTAGATTTAGGTCTATTTAGTTTAGTTTAATTTTTTGTTTAGGTTTAGGTTTATTTAGTTTAGGTTTAGGTTTAAGTTTATTTACTTATTCATTTTAGCTTTAGGTTTAAGTTTATTTTTGTTTAGTTTAGTTTATTTATTTAGGTATATATTTAGGTTTTGGTTTAGGAATAGGTTTAGGTTTTAGTTTAGTTAGGTTTAGGTTTAGGTTTATTTTAGTTTTGGTTTTATGTGTAGGTTTAGGTTTATTTTAGGTTTGATTTAGTTTAGTTTATTTCAGTTTAGGCATATTTTATTTAGATTAGGTTCAGGTTAATTTAATATATTTTAATTTAGTTTAATTTAGTTTAGGTTTAGATTTTAGGTTTATTTAGTTTAGGTTTATTTTTGTTTATTTTATTTTGTTAGTTTAGTTTATTTATTTATTTTTGGTGTGGGTTTATTTAGTTTATTTTATTTTATTCTATTTATTTTATTTATTTAGTTATGGTTTAGGTTTAGGTTTAAGTTTATTTTATCTAGTTTATTTATTTTATTAGATTATTTTATTTTTTTTGGGTTTAGGTTTAGGTTTAGGTTTAGGTTTTCTTTTATTTAGTTTAGTTTATTTTAGTTAAGGTTTATTTAGTTTAGTTTAGTTTAGGTTTATTTTTTTATTAAGTTTATTTTATTTTAGTTTATTTTTAGTTTAGCTTAGGTTTAGTTCATTTATTTAATTTTGTTTATTTACTTTATTTCTAGTTTAGTTTATTTTATTTTTATTTAGTTTAGTTTAGTTTAGTTTATGTTTAGGTTTAGGTTGAGGTTTATTTAGATTTTGTTAGTTTAGTTTACTTAGTTCAGTTTAGGTTTAGGTTTAGGTTTATTAGTTTAGGTTTTGGTTTAGGTTTAGATTTTAATTTAGTTTAGGTTTAAGTTTAATTTTATATTTATATAAGTTTATTTACTTTGGTTTAGGTTTATTTATTTAGTTTAGTTTCTTTAGTTTATTTTATTTAGTTTATGTTTAGATTTTATTTAGTTTAATTTAGTTTGGTTTAGTTTATTTTTAGGTTTAGGTTTAAGTTTAGTTTTTAATTTTTATTTAGCTTATTTAGTTTAGTTTAGTTTTATTTTATTTTATTTAGTTTAGTTTAGTCTAATTTATTTAACTTTAGGTTTATTTTATTTATTAATTTAGTTTTTTTTATTTAGTTTAGGTTTATTTATGTTTAGGTTTATTTAGTTTAGTTTTATTTAGTTTAGGTTTATTTTTAGTTTATGTTTAGGTTTAGGTTTAGAATTAATTTTAGTTTAGGTTTATCTATTTAAGTTTAGGTTAAGGTTTAGTTTATGTTTATGTTTTATTTTGGTTTAGGTTTATTTTGGTTTAGGTTTATTTTATTTAGGTTTTGGTTTCTTTATTTTAATTTATTATATTTTATTTTATTTAGTTTCAGTTTATGTTTATTTTAGTATAGGTTTATTAGGTTTATTTAGGTTTAGGTTTAAGTTTATTTTTATTTTCAGTTTTAGGTTTAGGTTTATTTTAGGTTATGTTTAGTTTAGTTTATTTAGGTTTAGGTTTATTTTTATTTAGTTTATTTAGATTTAGGTTTAGGTTTTATTTAGGTTCAGGTTTATTTTATTTAAGTTTAGGTCTATTTATTTTAGTTTATTTATTTAGGTTTAGGTTTATTTTTATTTTATGTTTATTTAGGTTTATTTTTTTTCTTAGTTTATTTTATTTAGTTTATTTAGATTTAGGTTTATTTAGTTTTAGTTTATTTAGGTTTAGGTCTATTTAGTTTAGTTTAAGTTTAGGTTTAGGTTTATTTTTTAGGTTTAGGTTTATTTTAGGTTTAGATTTATTTTAATTTAGTTCAATTTATTTATTTAAGTTTAGGTTTAGGTTTGGGTTTAGGTTTAGGTTTAGTTTTTAGTTTATTTAGGTTTAGGTTTATGTTTATTTAAGTTTAGGTTTTAAGTTTAGGTTTTAGGTTTAGGTTTAAATTTAGGTTTATTTTAGGTTATATTTAGTTTAGTTTAGTTTAGTTTAGTTTTATTTTATTTAGTTTAGGTTTAGTTTTATTTAGTTTATATTATATTATTTTAATTATTTAGTTTAGGTTTAGGTATACTTTATTTACTTTATTTATTTTATTAGTTTATTTTATTTTGTTTAGGTTTAGGTTTAGGTTTAGGTTTTGGTTTATTTAGTTTAGTTTATTTTAGTTTAGGTTTATTTAGTTTAGTTTTATTTTAGTTTATTTTTAGTTTAGTTTAGGTTTAGGTTTATTTATTTAGTTTTGCTTATTTAGTTTTTTTGTTTAGTTTATTTTATTTATTTTTAGTTTAGTTCAGTTTAGGTTTAGGTTTATTTATGTTTTACTAGTTTAGCTTATTTAGTTTAGTTTAGGTTTAGGTTTAGGTTTAGATTTTAGCTTAGTTTAGGTTTAGATTTAGGTTTACGTTTAGATTTAGGCTTAAGTTTTATTTTATTTTTATTTAGGTTTATCTATTTAGGTTTAGATTTATTTATTTAGTTTAGTTTTTTTTTAGTTAATTTAATTTAATTTATTACTTGAGTTTATTTATTTAGTTTAGGTTTAAGTTTTATTTAATTTAATTTAGTTTAGTTTAGTTTATTTTTATGTTTAGGTTTAGGTTTAGGTTTATTTTATTTATTGTAGTTTTTTTATTTATTTTAGTTTAGGTTTTATGTTTTATTTAGTTTATTTATTCAGTTTAGTTTTATTTTATTTATTTAGTTTAGTTTAGTCTAGTTTATTTAGGTTTAGGTTTATTTTATTTACATATTTAGTTATTTTATATTTAGTTTATGTTTAGGTTTTGGTTTAGGTTTATTTAGGTTTAGTATGGAGTTATTTTTAGACAATCCTAGTATGTACTACATAACTCTTAGTGGTTTCCTATTTCCCACATAAGTTTTTTAGATGATTTCATTATTTTTTGCAATGCTTCTATTCAACATATCAAGAACCTCAAGATTTTTTAAAATAAATTTTGTAGAGAAAGTGGTCTTTCTATCAATGATAACAAAAGCTATTTTATTATTTCTTCAAGTATCTCTAATAATAAAATCCATCAAATATAGCATATTACTAATTTTAAACATCAACAGTACCTCTTAAGTACTTGGGTTCTCCTCTATTTAAAGGTCCAAAATCATCCCATCTTTTTGATGAGTTAATTCAAAAAATTTTAAATAAAATTTATGTTTGGGAATTCCATTTACTTTCCTTTGGTGGTAGGCACACTATTCTTAAGAGAACACTTAATTTTATGCCTCTTTATTTGATTTAAATTATTATTCCCACTAATTCTACTCTTATTAGAATTGATCGCTTGCTTAATAAATTTTTTTGGGGATCCAATAATTCTATTAAAAGAATGCATTGGACATCCTAGTATAAATGTTGTGGGCCGTTGGGTGAAGGTGGTCTTGGTTGCAAACCTATTCGTGAAGCTATGACTTTCTTCTCTCATATTATCTGGTAGAATTTTAGAAAGAATGATATCCTTTGGGCTAATTTTATGATAGAAAAATATTGCCAAGTTAAACACCCTCTTATCTATGCTTATAAAGTTGGTGACTCTCCTGTTTGGAAAAGGCTTTGCTTCATTAAATGGGTTGTCAAATCTTTAATATCTTTGGGTATTCATTCGGGCTCTTCTTTCTTTTGGCAAGACAATTGGATTGGCAATGGCTCTATTGACTCCCTTTTATCTACACATTATACTGCTACTATCAAAGTTAACTCTTTTTGGCTTAATAATAATTGGAATGAAAAGAAACTTGAGAACTACATTCCTATTACTATTTTTGACAAGTTTTGCAACATCCCTATCTTTTCTAGTAAACCTGATCAAATTCTTTTCAAGCTCTCTTACAATAACAATTTCATTCTTAAAGAGGTTTGGAATTTTATTAGAGAAAAACAAAACACCTCTAATGTTTTCATTAAACTTTGGAACAATATCATTCCCATTTCTTATTATATTTTAGCACGGAGTTTGAATAACTTCATTCCTAGATTGCTTGCTCGCTAAAGGGTTTTATTTACCTTCCAAGTGCTAATATTGCTTTCATATTGAAAATGTTAATCATGTTTTTGTCAATGGTGCTATTACTACCAAACTTTGGACATGGTATGATGATTTATTTAACACTAACTATTTTCTTGGCTCTCTTTTGTTATATCAACTTCTTGAAGTTTGTTTCCATAAAACTATGAAAGGTCATATGAAAGTTTTAATTGCTATTACCCTTATTTGGTTCATTTGGATGTTTAGAAATGATGCTAAATATTGAGGCATCCTTATGAACCATAAAAGGATCCTTGTTAGAATTAAAGAAAAAAGTTCATGCTTTGTTTAATGCAAATTTAATTAGTAATCTTTATTTTAGAGGTTATAAATTTGTGACTAAAAATTTGGGTATCACTTTGCATGATGACCCTTCCTACAAGAGTGTTAGAATTGTACATTGGATTAAGCCTAAAGAATATTTTTTTTAAGATCAATACTGATAGTTCCATTTCCCCAAACAAATATGGTTGTGGTGGAATTCTTAGGGATTCTAAAGGTACTGTAATTTGTGATTATGCCTACCCCCTCAAAGCTTGTTCTGTTATATATGTTGAGCTCATGGTTATTAATAAAGCTAATGATATTTTTTTAATCATAGGCCTCTTTAATATTTGGATTGAAGTTGATGCTCTTCTTTTACTTGATATGCTCAATACTAATAAAATGAGGAATGCTAGACTATTTTACCTTCTTAATCACACTAAAAAGCTTCTTTCTCATGTTTACTACAAAAATTTTCACATTCTTCGTGAAGGTTATGCTTGTAATGATTTCCTGGCTAATTTGGGAGCTAAATTAAATGAGCTCACTTTTAATAGAATTTAAGTATGAGAACAATAGAAGTGCTAGAAAAATATCTAGGAAAAGGATTACCATTAAAGAAAATCAACCACTTCCTCAATAAAATCATTTTTAATAATAAACCAACAAATTTGAAAAAATTGAGTAGTAAAACCCTCCGGACCAGCAACAGAATCTTTGTTCATGCTATTAAGAACTTTAAAAATTTCATCTTCATTAGGCATAATAGTAAGCAAATCATAGTCATCATTAGTAATAATAGAAGGAATCAAGTGATATTTAGAAATAGCTTCATAGGAGCAACTCTTATTTAGCTTGGTTCTAAAGTATTTAATAATCAAATCCTTAATATCATTATTCTCCATAATCCATTCTCCATTGTAATCTTTAATTTTTTGAATATTATTTAAAGCTTTCTTTTTATTAACTAAAGCATGGAAATACCTAGTATTGTTGTCACCATCTGCAATATGTTTACTAGCAGCTTTTTGATGCCAATAAGTGTTAGGGGCGTTTAAGGTTTATTAGTTTAGGTTTTAAGGGTTAAGGTTAGGTTTTGGGTTTAGGGTTTAGGGTTATAGTTTAGGGTTTAGAGTTTAGGATTTAGTGTTAGTTTTATGGTTTAGGGTTTAGGATTTAGGGTTTAGGGTATAGGGTTTTTTTTAAAAGAAAAAAACTTGAACTTAAAAAATATTATAAATATAAAACTGAACTAAAAAATAAAAATAAACCAAAACCTAAACCTAAAAGATAAACTAAAATAAAATTTTTAAACTTTTAAAAATAATACTAAAATAAATTGAATAAAACTAAAAAAATAAACTTATATAAAAATAAAAAATAATATAAACTAAAATAAATAAAAAATAAATTAAATATACTTAAACCTATCAGTTTTATTAGTTTAAAAAAATACCCTAAACACTAAACCCTAAAACCTAAGCCCGAAATCCTAAACCCTAAACCCTAAAACTAACTCTAAACTCTAAACCCTAAAGCTACAACCCTAAACACTAAACTAACCCTAAATCCTAAACCTTAAAAAAATATAAAATAAAATAAAATTAAAACCCTAACCCTAAACCCTAAACCCTAAACCCTAAATCATAAACCGCAAACCCCAAACCCTAAACCCTACCCTAAACCCTAAACCCTAAAACCTATAACCCTAAACCCTAAACATGAATCCTCATACCCTAAATGCTTAACTAACCAAAACCAAACCCTAAAAAAAAAAACTAAGCCAAAACTAAAACAAAACCTAAAATAAAATAAAAAAATAATCTAAACCAAAATAAAAATAAAGAAAGAATAAAATAAACTAAAAGCTAAATCTGAACTTAAATCAACTTAAATGAAAATAAACTAATAAAATAAATAAAAAAATCTAAACTAAATTAAAAATAAAAACCTAATTAAAATAATAACTAAATAAAATAATCAAATAAAACTAAATAAAAGCGTGAAAAAAAAGCCTAAAATAAATAAAAGATAAAACATAAACCCTAATCTAAAAAAAAAACTAAACCTAAAATAAAAATAAAGCAAACCTAAACCTAAACTAAAATAAATAAAACCTAAACTTAGACCTAAAATAAACTTTACCTAAACCTAAATCTAAACTAAATAAAATAACATAAACTAAAAATAAACCTAAACCTAAATTAAAAAATAAAACCTAAAAATAAACATAAAATAAAAATTTAAAACCTAAACCTAAAAAAATAAAATAATAATCTAAACCTAAACCTAAAAATAAAAAATAAAACCTAAAACTAAAAAATAAAATAAAAATAAAGCTAAACTAAAAGATAAACCTAAACCTAAACTTAAAAAAATAAACTGAAATAAAAAACTATACTAAAATAAACAATCCTAAAATTAATATACTAAACTAAATAAAAATAAAAAATAAACCTAAACTAAAATAAGAAAATAAAAAAACTAAAATAATTAAGAAATAAACTAAATATACCTAAACCTACCAATTTGCTTAAAAAAATCCGTAAGCCCTAAATCCTAAACCCTAAACACTAAACCTAAACCTGCCAATTTAATGTTATTTTATTTTTTAGTGTTTATTTAAAAAACTATACCTAAACTAAAAAATAAATAAATAAAATTGGAAATAAAAATAAACCTAAATAAAAATAAAAAATAAATTAAATAAACTAAATAAACCCAAACATACATATTTAATTATTTAAAAAGAAACTTAAATTATAAGGATAAAAATAAAATAAACCTAAAATAAAATAGGATAAAAACTAAATAAAAAACCTAAACCTAAAAAATAAACCTTAAAGAATATTTAAAAATAAATAAAAAATAAAATGTAAACCTTAATGTAAAAAATACCTAAACCTAAAATAAATAAAATAAAATAAACATAAACCTAAAAGAAAATAAACTAAATTAAAATAAATAAAACCTAAAACAAAACCTAAAATATACTAAACATAAACACTAAACAAAATAAAATAAAAATAAACTAAAAAATCTAAACCACAACTAAAAAATAAAACCTAAAAATAAATATAAAACCTAAACCTAAACAAATAAAATAAAAATCTGAACCTAACCTAAAAATAAAAAATAAAATTTAAACATAAAAAATAAAATAACATTAAAACTAAACTAAAAAAATAAACAAAAACCTAAACGTGAACCTAAAAAATAAACTAAAATGAAAAACCTAAACTAAAATAAATAAACCTAAAATAAATAAACTAAACTAAATAAATTAAACTTAAACTAAATAAACTAAATAAATTAAAACTAAACTAAATTAATAAACCTAACCTAAAAATAAACTAAATAAATAAATAAACTAAACTAAACTAAACTAAAATAAACCTAAACCTAAATGTAAAACACAAACTATATTAACCTAAACATAAATAAAATAAAATACTAAACTAAACTAAATAAACCTAAACCAAACACTAAACCTAAACTAAAATAAAATAAAATAAATAAATAAAACTAAAATAAACTAAATAAAAAATAAAATAAGAATAAATCTAAACCTAAACCTAAATAAAACTAAATAAATAAACCTAAATTAAAATAAAAAATAAACCTTAACCTAAACCTAAACCTAAAACCTAAATAAAAATATACCTATACCTAAACCTAAATAATCCTAATAAACCTAAACTAAAATAAACATGAACTAAAACTAAAAAAATAAAATAATATAAACTAAAATAAACAAACCTAAACCTAAATAAAATAAACCTAAACTAAATAAACTTGAACCTAAATAAAACCTAAGCTGAAACTAAACCTAAACCTAAACTTAAATTAATAAACTTAAACCTAAGCCTGAACTAAATAAACCTAAACCTAAACTAAAAATAAACCTAAACTAAATAAAACCTAAATGAAAACCAAAAAATAACTTAAGTGGGAAATAGGAAACCACCAAGAGTTCTGTAGTACATACTAAGATTGTCTAAAAATAACTCCATACTAAACCTAAATAATCCTAAACCAAAACCTAAACATAAACTAAATATAAAATAACTAAATAAGTAAATAAAATAAACCTAAACCTAAAGAAACTAGACTAAACTAAAATAAATAAATAAAATAAAACTAAACTAAATAAATAAACTAAATAAAGCTTAAAACCTAAACCAAAATAAATAAAGAAACTACACTAAATAAAATAAACCTAAACCTAAACCTAAACATAAAATTAAACTAAACTAAACTAAATTAAATTAAATAAAACTTCAACCTAAAGTAAATAATAAACTCAATCAATAAATTAAATTAAATAAATGAAAAAACTAAACTAAATAAATAAATCTAAAGCTAAATAGATAAACTTAAATAAAAATAAAATAAATCTTAAGCCTAAATCTAAAAGTAAACCTAAATCTAAACCTAAAGCTAAAAAAATCTAAACTAATCCTAATCTAAACTAAACTAAAATAAGCTAAACTAATAAAACCAAAATAAACCTAAACTGAACTAAACTAAAAATAAATAAAATAAACTAAAAAATAAAATAAATAAAACTAAATAAATAAACCTAAAACTAAACTTAACTAAAATAAACTAAAATAAACTAAAATAAATAAACCCAAACTAAAATAAAATAAACTAAATACCAAAATAAACCAAAACCTAAACCTAAAAATAAAATAAACTAATAAAATAACTAAACTAAATAAAATATACCTAAATCTAAACCTAAACCTAAACTAAATAAATAAAATAATATAATATAAACTAAATGAAACTAAATGTAAACTAAATAAAATAAACTTAAACTAAACTAAACTAAACTAAATATAACCTAAAATAAACCTAAACCTAAACCTAAACCTAAAACCTAAACTTAAATAAACCTAAACCTAAACCTAAACTTAACTAAACCTAAACCTAAACCTAAACCCAAACCTAAACCTAAACTTAAATAAATAAATTGAACTAAATTAAAATAAACCTAAACCTCAACCTAAAATATATAAATAAATAAACCTAAACCTAAAATAAACCTAAACCTAAAAATAAACCTAAACCTAAACTTAAACTAAATTAAATAGACCTAAACCTAAATAAACTAAAACTAAATAAACCTAAACCTAAATAAACTAAAAAAAATAAACTAAAAAAATAAACCTAAATAAACATAAAATAAAAATAAACCTCAAACTAAATAAATAAACTAAAAAAAATAGACCTAAACCTAAATAAAATAAACCTAAACTAAATAAACCTGAACCTAAATAAAACCTAAACCTAAACTTAAATTAATAAAATAAAAATAAACTAAACCTAAATAAACTAAACTAAATAAAACCTAAAATATACTTAAACCTAAAACCAAAAAAAAATAAACTTAAACCTAAACCTAAATAAACCTAATAAACCTAAACTAAAATAAACATAAACTGAAACTAAATAAAATAAAATATAATAAATTAAAATAAATAAACCAAAACCTAAATAAAATAAACCTAAAATAAATAAACCTAAACCAAAATAAAACATAAACCTAAACTAAACCTAAACCTAAACTTAAATAGATAAACCTAAACTAAAATTAAACCTAAACCTAAACCTAAACATAAACTAAAAATAAACCTAAATAAAATAAAACTAAACTAAATAAACCTAAACATAAATAAACCTAAACATAAACCTAAACCTAAACTAAATAGAAAAAACTAAATTAATAAATAAAATAAACCTAAAGTTAAATAAACTAGACTAAACTAAACTAAATAAAATAAAATAAAACTAAGCTAAATAAAAATTAAAACATAAACTAAAATAATTAAATAAACTAAACTAGATTAACTAAACATAAACTTAAACCTAAACCTAAAAATAAACTAAACTAAACTAAATTAAAATAAATAAAATCTAAACATAAACTAAATAAAATAAACTAAATAAAGTAAACTAAATAAATAAACCTAAACCTAAATAAATAAACTTAAATAAATATAAAATTAAACTTAAACCAAAACTAAATTAAAATCTAAACCTAAACCAAAACCTAAACTAATAAACCTAAACCTAAACCTAAACTTAAAATGAACTAAATAAGCTAAACTAACAAAATCTAAATAAACCTCAACCTAAACCTAAACCTAAATTAAACTAAACTAAATAAAAATAAAATAAACTAAATAAATAAAACTAAATAAATAAACTAAACCTAAGCTAAACTAAAAATAAACTAAAATAAAAATAAACTTAATAAATAAATAAACCTAAACTAAACTAAACTAAATAAACCTAAATGAAAATAAACTAAACTAAATAAAAGAAAGCCTAAACCTAAACCTAAACCCAAAATAAATAAAATAATCTAATAAAATAAATAAACTAGATAAAATACACTTAAACCTAAAACTAAACCTTAACTAAATAAATATAATAAATTGAATAAAATAAAATAAACTAAATAAACCTACACCTAAAATAAATTAGCAAATTAAACTAAATAAAAAAATAAACAAAAATAAACCTAAAATCTAAACTTAAACCTAAACTAAATTAAACTAAATTAAAATAAATGAAATAAACCTAAACCTAATCTAAATAAAATAAACCTAAACTAAAATAAACTAAACTAAATAAAACTTAAAATAAACCAAAACCTAAACCTACACTTAAAACCAATACTAAAATAAACCTAAACCTAAACCTAACTAAACTAAAACCTAAACCTAAAGCTAAACCAAAACTTAAATATAAACCTAAATAAATAAACTAAACTAATCTAAAATAAACCTAAACCTAAAGCTAAAACAAATAAGTAAATAAACTTAAACCTAAACCTAAACTAAATAAACCTAAACCTAAACAAAAATTTAAACTAAACTAAATAGGCCTAAACCTAAATAAATTGAAACTAAATAAACCTAAATCTATATAAACTAAATAAACTAAACTAAATAAAAATAAACCTAAACCAACATAAGTAAACCTAAATAAACCTAAAATAAAAATAAACCTAAACCTAAACCTAAACCTAAATAAATATACTAAAATAGATAAACTAAGCTAAAATAAATAAACTAGCAGCTTTTTTGAATAGATTATAGGGTTTAGTGTTATGGATGATTTATTTTAAACATAAACCTAAATTATAAGGATTAGACATAATTGAGACCTCAAGGATTTGAAAATAATGCTTATTCCACTAACCTAGATTTGCTTTAAGTATTTTAAGCTTAAACCAAAGTTATTCATCCCCATAATCAAATTATCAGGTTTAAGACTATTTAGTTTATTTCTTATTTATTTTAGTATATTTTAATTTTAATTCTTATTTAGGTTTATTTTTTATTTTTATTTAGTTTAGTTTATTTATTTTAGGTATATTTATTATAGTTTAGGTTATTCATTTTAGTTTATTTTTTAGGTTTACGTTTAGGTTTTTGTTTATTTTTTTAGTTTAGCTTTAATGATATTTTATTTTTTATGTTTAAGTTCTACTTTTTATTTTTAGGTTTAGGTTTAGATTTTTATTTTATTTGCTTAGGTTTAGGTTTTAGAATTATCTTTAGGTTTTATTTTTTAGTTAAGGTTTAGATTTTTTTTAATTTATTTTTATTTTATTTTATTTAGTGTTTAGGTTTAATATATTTTAGGTTTAGTTTTTGGTTTTATTTATTTTAATTTAATTTATTTTATTTTAGGTTTAGGTTTATTTTATTTTATTTATTTTAGGTTTAGGTACTTTTTTACATTAGGGTTTACATTTTATTTTTTATTTTTTTAAATTTTCTTTAATGTTTATTTTCAAGGTTTAGGTTTTTTATTTAGTTTTTATCCTATTTTATTTTAGGTTTATTTTATTTTTATTATACTTTTTGATCCCGGTCATGCACCAAATAAATAGAGAAAGTAGCCAACCAGTAGACAACCCACTAACCAAAACCTACAATAGACCAATCACATAAATCTAGCAACCCAGAAGTTATAGCAGGATCAGTGGCCAAGATAAAAAATACCAAGCAGTAACTCCACCAAAGCCACCACCAAAAGGAAGAGAAACACAAAAAAGGAGTAGTTAGGGTCCACTTATTTTATTTTTTATGTAGTTTAGGTTTATTTATTTTAGTTTAGGTTTAGATTTATTTTTAGTTTTTATTTTTTAGTTAAGGTTTAGATTTTTTTAGTTTAGGTTTATTGTAATTTTTAGTTTATTTTTAAGCCCTAAACCTTAAAAAACCCTAAACCCTGAACTCTAAATACTATCCATAAACCCCCAACACAAAAAGCATAAACTCTAAAACCATAAACCCTAAACCCTAACCTAAACTCTAAGCCCTAAACCCCAAGCCCTCAACCTAAACCTAAGCTAACTAACTAAATTAAAAAGTAACCTAACCCCTAAGAATGGGTAGAACCTTGACGACAAGAACATCATCATCAATTAGGCTCAGTTTAGATCTGATGGTCGAGAAAAATATGGATGCAGCCATTATCGCGGGTAGTGGGGATCGTGGTCGGTGGGGTTAGAGGTGGTCGGGCAGGTGGTTACGGTCAGGAGGGGTGGCGAAGGTTATAGCCATGGTGGTGATGAAGGGAGAGATCGAGGATATGATGTTGGATCCTGCTACTCAACAGGTCAGGGTGGTTCTAATGGTAACTGGAGAAACTAAATTATGATCGATTCGATCAACTACTTATGGAATTATTTCGTTACCGTAGAGATGATTCTAGTTATCTAGGGTTTTTGATTTTCTCTATGCATGCTCATTTTTGATCTAAATAAAAAAAACCTAAACCTACTAGTTTACTTAATTTTAAAAAGAACCTAAATGCTAAACCCTAAACTGTAAACACTAAATCCTAAACCTTAAACACTAAAACTAACCCAAAAACCAAAAAAGCCTAAACCCTAAACTAACCCTAAACCCTAAACCACCCTAAAAACCTAAAAATCTATACCTAAACTAAATAAAACCTAAAACTAAAATAAATAAATAAAACCTAAACATAAATAAAAAAATAAAATAAAATAAAACCTAAACTAACCAACCTTCTCCTAAATCTAAAAATAATAAACAAAAACTAAACTAAAATATTATAAATAAAAACCTAAACTAAACTAAAATATAATAAATAAAAACCTAAACTAAACTAAAAAATAAAATCAACCTAAAAATAAAACCTAAATAAAGTAAAACTTAAACATAAAATAAAAATAAAATCAATTTAAAATAAAATAAAATAAAAACTTAAGCCTAAAAAATATACCTAAAAATAAATAAAAAGTAAAACATGTACCCTAAACTAAAAAATAAAAACCTAAACCTAAAATAAACAAAATAAAATAAACCTAAACCTAAAACTAAAATAAATAAAACCTAAAATAAACCTAAAATAAAATAAAATGAAAACTAAATAAAATCCTAAAACTAAAAAATTATATCAAAAAATAAATAAAAATAAACCTAAACCCTAAATTTAAAAAAACCTAAACCTAAAATAAAAATGAAATAAATAAAATAAAATAAACCTAAACCTAAACTAAAATAAATAAAACCTAAACCTAAATCTAAACCTAAAATAAACGTAAAATAAACTTAAAATAAAAATCTAAAACTTAAACATAAAAAAATAAAATAAAAATGTAAACCTAAACTTAAACCTAAAGCTAAAAATAAAAAATAAAACCTAAACCTAAAAAAAAAAACTCAACTTAAAAATTTACCTAAACCTAAACCTAAACCAAAAATATAAACTAAAATAAGAACGTAAATTAAAATAAATAAATTAAACTAAATAAAAATAAAAAATAAACATAAATATAAATAATAAATAAAATAAACTAAATAAACTAACTAAACTTAAACCTGCCAGTTTACTTAATTTAAAAAAATAACACTAACCATAAACTATAAACCTTAAACCCTAAAAACCCTAAAGCCTAAACACTAAACCCTAATCCCTAACCCTAAATCATAAACCCTAACACCCAAAACCCTATATCCTATACCCTAAAAACCTAAACACCTAAACCTAAATTAAATAAAACCTAAAAATAAAATATGTAAAAAACCTAAACTTAAATAAAATAAAAAATCAAAAAATAAAAACCTAAACTATAACTAAACCAAAACCTAAAAATAAAAAAATTAATTAATAAAAATAAATTAAAATAAAATAAATAAAAACCTTAAAAAACTTTAAAATAAAATGAATCTAAGAATAAAAAACCCAAATAAAATAAAAACTAAACATAAAATAAAAAACCAAATAAACCAAAAAATAAAATAAAATAAAAACTAAATAAAAATCTAAACTTAAAAAATAGATTGAAAATTAAATAAAAAATAAAACCTAAACCCTAAATGAAAAAACTGAACTTAAACCTAATATAAAAATAAAATAAATAAAATAAAATAAACTTAAATCTAAACTAAAATAAACTAAACTAAAATAAATAAAACCTAAACCAAAACCTAAAATAAACTAAACCTAAACCCTAAACTAAATAAAATAAAATAAACTAAAATAAACCTAAACCTAAAATAAAAAATATAAACTAAAAATAAACCTAAAATAAAAACCTAAAACCTAAACCTAAAAAATAAAATAAAACCAAAACCAAAACCTAAAAATTAAAAATAAACCTAAACCTAAAAAAATAAAATAAAAATAAAGCTAAACTAAAAAATAAACATAAATCTAAACCTAAACCTAATAAATAACCTAGAATAAAAAACCTAAAATAAAATAAATAAATAAAACTAAAAAAATAAAAAATAAACCTAAATAAAAATATAAGCTAAGCTAAATAAACAAATAAACCTAAACCTACTAGTTTACTTAATTTAGGTATCAGTTTAGGTTTATTTTTTAGTTGAGTTTAATTTATATTTTCTTTTTAGGTTTCAGTTTTAATATTTATTTTTAGGTTTAGGTTTAGGTTTCTATTTCATTTTTGCACATAAACATATAAAACAAACCCATATCTTTTATCTCGAGAAACTCTAAGTTCAGATAACGCCCCCAACGACACTCACCCAATAGCTGCTCTACGTCATGATGATGTGCTACCCAGCTATTGTGTCACCCTATGGGTCATCTTACATTGGAGGATGCAATTATGCTACGCTTTCCTTCCTTACTTGATTATTGCACACTGATGAGCGCTTGTTTGTTTGGTAGGCTTTACTGTGTGGCCGAAAGCAACCTCATGTTTGCTTTGTTTAAGAGGTTGTGAGTCTGCTATGCTTTCTTCTGGGATTAGCCTTCGTGCACTGATACCAGCATGATCAACCTGCAAGACTCTCCCAACCTATAAAAGAAATCTGCAACCCTAAACCCTAACCCTAAACCCTAAACCCTAAAACCTAAAACCTAAACCCTAAACCCTAAACCTTATACCCTATACCTTAAACCATAAAAGCCAAACCATAAACCTTAAACCCTAAACCCTCAATTAAACTTAAACCCTAAACCCTAAATCCTAAACCCTCAACTAAACCTAAACCCTAAACCTAAAACTTTCCTAAACTAAATAAAACCTAAAAATAAAGTAAATAAAAAAACTAAACCAAAATAAAATAAAAATAATAACATAAAAAAGACCTAAACTAAAACTTAAACTTAAACGTAAACCTCAACCTAAACCTACAAAGAAAATAAAATAAAAAATAAAAATTAAATAAAAATAAAATAAATAAAAACCCAAACTAAACTATAAAATAAAAAAATTATATAAAATAAAAACTAAACCTTAAATAAAAATAAAGTAAACCAAAAATAAAATAAAATAAAAACCTAAACCTAAAAAGTAATCTTAAAAATAAAACCAATATATGCAAGGATTAGGGAAGAGAGCTTTAAAAAAATGAATCTCGAACAAAGTTTACCTAAAATTACCAAACAAAAGTCTACAAAAAATAAGGTAGAACCCCCATCAAAAATTGTATCAGAGCCTAGAAGATCTCCAAAAAATAAAAATACTTTTAAGTATGATCTCTATTATGCATGTTTATGCAAACCAAGTTTTTCTTATCAAACTAATTTCCAATCATATGCGACTGAAATTAGCGAAGAAAAAGAAAGAAAGAAACATTTGAAACTAACAAAATTAGAAGAAGATATATTTTCTTTTCATGATAAATCTAACTAAAGAATATAAAAGACTTCTAGAGTTATTAAAAATCAAAATTACTAATAGTCAACTAGAAGTATTTCCAGATGAACAAATTTTCCATATCAAAGTGCCATTAGGGAACTTAAATGAATGGATAGTAACTAGTTATATGATAATAATATAACACTATGAGTTAGGTCTTAGTTCAACCCCTTCGAACAAAATATCAACCAGTAATTTATGGAACAAAATGAAAATCAGCATAATAAAGTTAAATAATTTAAATCATTGCTACAAAAAAGATATAAACCTATTCTTTGGACTAATAGTACTACTAATATACTTGAATTAGGAAAGTGAATATTAGACAATCAAAAAATTCAAAACAATAATATTGCCATAGCTGTATGTATGGAATTTGATTTACTAGAAATAAAACCACATGAAAATTTGTCCTAGTATCCGTCAACTAAACAAAACCATATACAAACACCCAACAAAGGTAATATACAAGGAGCAATACGAATTAATGAAATCATAAATGTCAATGAATCATAAGAGATAGTTGAATTAATATCTATTTTATATCAACATCAATTTATGAATAGCATAACACAAACACCATCTATAGATAGACCACTTATTGAAATATCCACAATACCTACATTACCAAATACTCGTAGCATCGAATCATCCACTACTTCAACCTCAAGACAATAGATCCCACCTAGTGCTAGAAGAATTCCAACACCAAAAAATTATCCACCACTAATACCCAAAAGGAATATTTGCATGAACCAATTAGTGGACATGGTATTTACTAAAACTTAGACTTTTGTAAAAATATAATAGAAACTATTGATAAATGGATAATAGAAAATAGTCTAGCCATTTACAATTATAATCTCCAAGGTGAAGATGCATATAACTTTATCGAAAATACGTTAATAGGTATCTATAAAAAATGGATTCTTGGACTTAGTTCAAACCAAAAATAAAAAAATTAGAAATACTTGTTTAGCTGAAACCATAATAGGTACAACAAGAAAATGTGTAAGATTTTATGTTGATTACATTAAAAGTTAATTCTTAGGGTACCAAATTAGATTTACTACAGAAGAATAAAAAGCTAAAGAATAATCTAAAATTGCAAAATAAAAACTCATAGTTCTTAGTATTTGTAATATTTGTTATTTAAATGAATACAGTTATGAATATCAATAATTCTTTTATGATATTCATGAGCCATAATGAAGCCAATATCTAGATACATTCTTCTACAAATAACCTAAACCATATAACATAATATGGAGTCAATAATTTCTTCAACAATATCTTACAGATATAACCTTAGGAAGTAGAGTTTTATTTCCTAAAGAAAAATTAGTAGAAGCCTGCCAACAAATTGATTTACATCAACAAAATAAAAAATATAAACAATCTTTATGTTCTGCTAAGAATGATCTTGTAGCACATCAATGGGGATGTTCCAACAATACAACTTCCTCATGTAAAGGATCAGCTTATAATAAAAAGAAAAAATTCTTTAAGAAAATAAATAAAAATAAGTTGAAGTTAAAAAAAGAAACTTTAGACAAAAATAATTTAACAAAAAACCAAAAATTTATAAATGTTGGTTATGTAAAGAAGAAGGATATTATTCTAATGAATGTTCAAAAAGAAAAAATGATTCAGGGAGAAAATCTATCCAAATTATAAATGAACAAGAACTATAACTTATCTTTGATATTTTTGAAATCAACTCCGACGAGGAATTTTATGAATTATCTAATCAAGAAGAAGAACTTATAAATCAAAATTGTTATTCTGATAATGATAATGATTTAAATGAATATTTATATTCAGATTAAATGACTGAACTCCAATAGCTTAACATAGAAGACATTATAGATAATCAATCAAAATATAGTAAACACTTAACCCTTTCATAAGAAGAATATAAGAAGATTTGAAAAATAAAATTATCATTAGGAATTAAAGGCTATTTTTATATGCCAATTTTAAATTAGAAAAAAGCAATTCATTATAGTATCAGACAAGGAGAATACTCTATTGAAATAACAAAATCCTAAGGTAGTACAAAAATCCCTTTATATAATTATACAATGAGAAATCAAGATTTACAAAAGATTCCTCATCCTGAAAAATATAGACATGTATTTTTTTAGAGGAATACAAATTCTAATCAAAGAATACTTTAGAAAAGGTAGTAGATAGCCCTATAACCTTATGGATATATGATGATAGAATTATTAATTCTAAAAAAGATGCTTTATTAGGAGTTATTCAAGGAAACTTATGTCAACAAACTTTAATGTTTAATTTACATCCTAATTATGCCATCAATATTAATGATAGACATATAGACATAACTATTACTCTCAAACATAAATTAGATTGTGTTCAATTAAGACAAGGAAGCACTATTTATAGCATTACATATCAAACAACTTATGCCTATATAAACAATCATAATATTGTTGCTTTTAGATCACATAACGAACCTATTCATATAGATTCTATGTTTTCTCATATAGGACAAACTATCCAACCATACAAAGTAGATTATATAAATTTAACACCAGCACCTGATCAGTTAGCTTTAGATATGGGTGAAAGTAGTGCTATCAAAAGAAAAAAATTTTAGAATACCTAGAAAACTACTTTCTTTTAATGAACATAACAAAGATCTAATTATTCAACCTAGAAGGTCTCTTGATTCTAGAAAATCATAATATGCTAATAATCAATTAATACTTTTGGGTTATTATATTTCACCTGGTAACATCCACACAATATTATTAGATACCAGCTCACGTAGTTCTCGTATTGATGTCTCATTAATTCCTCTAAATCTACAAATCCAACGAAATGAACCATATGTATATAAAGACTACCATGGAAATAAAGATTACTATCAAACTAAAACTAATATTCTATTTGGTTTTTGGGATATTCGAAAGAAATGAATAGACTTTCAACATACCTTTTTAACAGATGATACAAAAGAAGGATGGATTTTAGTAGGAATGGATTTTTTACAACAACATATATTCAATTTACTAACTCCTCTATCCGAATTAACTCTTCAATTATTCTTGGACATCATAGTTAATTTTCATAGCTATATTAAAATTGAATTATATATTCCCACTAATGATCCTATACATATTCATGCTTTATGTGATCTTTGGCGATATTAGCTTGGTAAATGATTTATCCTTCCTTGACATATTTCTCCTCAAACTGATACTTTACTTCTGGATACCTTCAATGGTATTCATATAATTACTCATTATTGCTCTAATCAATATATCTTACTCTGTGAAACACTCATTAAAATATCTCATATATAGTGTCTGGATGAACCTTTTCTTGATCTCATCCTTGGAAATAACTTTTTTAAATCCATGTATTTTTTACACAATATACTGACCGCATCAAATTGATTACCATCTATAAACATACATTAATTTTTCCATTTATTCACCATCCTGTTTCTCATGATCCTACTAATCCACCTCCTTTTCACAGCCAACATGGTGATTTAGATAATTTAATTCAAACACATCTTTCCACTGACTCAAAATTTGTCTTGAATTTATACCTCTTTATTGACCTTGACAAACTACAACTAAACAAACATTTCGTTGAACAATTATTATGGATGTATCAATTATGCTGAAGATAAACAAAAATAATTATAATGTTTTTTAGGATGTATCAATTATGCTGAAGTTTTTATTCAAAATTTAGCCAGATTATGCACTCCTCTTCAAAATAAGCTATGAAAAAATATGACATGGAACTGGGATCTAAATAATGATCAGACTTTACAAAAAGTAAAAATAATCTATAAAAATCTTCCTAAATTACACCTAGAGAATAATGGCCAAAAATTAATAATTGAAATCGATAGCTCTGACATGTGTTGAGGTGCAATTCTAAAAGCACAAAGAAATAATTCTAAGTACTCTATCGATATACATCTGAAACATACAACACAACAGAATAAAATTATCATATTAATGAAAAAGAACTCTTAGCCATTAAAAAGGCTATCAAAAAATTTGAAATATTTTTAAATGAACATTTTATAATACAAACAGATAATAAAATGGCAATCTCTTTCATTAAGGGAAAATTATTGATTCATTACCAAATAAAATACTTATTTGCTGGCAAAGTTGGTTTTCTGCATATAATTTTGACATAGAATATATTGAAGGAAAAAATAATTATCTAGCTGATACATTATCACGAGAATTTTGCAGGACATGAGCATAGAACCATATATTGATCTACAAATTACTGATATCCTGGAACATATGGAGGAACCAGATATACCATCAAATAAAATCTTAACAAAATTTGATGAGCAACTTATTGAGAATTATGTACAAATTGTTGAATTCTAGATGTGGAAATTAGAATGTGAAATCTCTTATGGTACCAAGATTCTGGCCGAATTACAAAAAGTAGAAATTTATCTCAATGGTGAAGCCGATGAAGAAGAATTACCATCGCTTGCTCAATTACAAATAATATGCAATTACAAAAAAAAGGATGCCATCCATAAGTACAAATAAACATACAAATATAGCTTTTTACTCTTCAATTTTACAAAATGAGCCCAAGATAATGGAACCCAAAAATATACTTGAAATAGTAGAAGAATGGCAACAATTTTCTCCATTTCATAAACAAATTAACTCACAAATATATTTCCAAACATAGGGAAATATTAATTTATGCTACATCTATGGAGACACTGATCCAAAACTTACTCTAAAATTGTATCACAGTGGACTGATCAAATTAATATATCTCAAAAGTCTTCAAACAATCAGTCAGCTACCTAAAATAATTATTGAAGCAGTAGAAATGTTCCAATATATTTTAAAGCCTTGGAATATTTATGCAAAATTATTCTAGACATATCCTGACATAATTGAAGGAAATGTGACCTTAATGCAACAAGGAATAAGCAGTGAACCATATTTACCTAAATATATGGAAATTAAAAAAGCTCCAAAAAGATTGAAGGAAGATGATCTACTTCAAATATGGAATGAGACAGAAAATAAATATTTCAAACATATGGGTCTATCATTGCTCAAATGAACTCTTCATTTATTTACATTATATACAAAGGACAAAACAAATTCTTGAAGTCATGTACCAAAAATGGACTAATATACTATTAAAAAATACAATATGAGCAAGAACCAAAGTAAATGAAATATTTTGTAAAAAATTACAAAAAGAAAAGCTACATAACTATATATTTTGAAAAATTAAAAATACCTTGCAAATAGTAAAGGAGATATTAGAATCAAAGCTACTCGACATCTGACATAAGTTATGATGAAATCAATAGAATGATGAAATTAGCATTATGACATAAGCACTTACATCATACCCACATATACAGATATTTCACAAAGCTCTATATATGAAGGAAGAAGGTTTACTGGGAGGGGGCAGAGCTCACAAGAATCCTTTCTAAACATTCCTCTTAATCCTGTGAAGAAGTTATGCATCATAGCCGTAGAGGTTAAATTATCACTTCTCTAATTTATGTCTGTAAGTATGTTTGGCTTATGATTTCTATAATGGCTATTATGTATCTATAAGATTATTATGATCTTAATACTATGTTATATTGTTATACTTTCTTTCTAATCTGGTTACGCTTAGTGTAGGAAATGAACAAAAGCTGTGCTGGTATTCTTTGAAGTAATCTTATAAGGTTGTGGTCTTTATTTGAGCCTATATCTCCCCTAGAAAGCCATGAGAATAGGAGAATAAGATATGCTGATCAATAGCTAGATGTTATAATTTCATAATGGGAGTCATATGATTAAAAATAAAATAAAATAAAATAAAAATCTAAACTTAAAAAATAAACCTAAAAATAAATATAAATAAAAACCCAAACCCTAAACTAAAAATAAAAATTAAACCTAAAATAAAAGTAAAATAAATAAAGTAAAATAAATTTAAACTTAAACTAAAATAAATATAACCTAAACCTAAACCTAAAATAAACTAAACCTAAACCCTAAACTAAATAAAATAAAATAAACCAAAAATAAACCTAAAGCTAAACTAAAAATATTAAACAAAACCTAAACCCTAAACCCTAATCCCTAAATGCTGAAAAGCTAAAAACCTAAACCTAAATTGAATAAAATTAGAAAATAAAATTAATAACAATACTTAAATAAAAATAAAATGAAAAAATAAAATAAAATAAAAACATAAGCTAAAACCTAAACCCAAACCTAAAAAGAAAATAAAACAAAAAAATAAAAAACTAAACTAAAATAAATAAATAAAAACCTAAACTAAACTAAAAAATTAAAAAAAACTAAATAAAATAAAAACCAAACATAAAATAAAAATAAAATAAACCTAAATTAAAAAATAAAAATTAAATAAAAACTTACACCTAAAAAAAACCTAAAAGTAAAACATAAAAATAAATAAATAAATAAAACATAAACCTTAAACTTTAAAAAAACCCTAAACCTAAAATAAAAATAAAATAAGCCTAAACCTAAACCAAGATAAACTAAACTAAAATAAATATAACATAAACCTAAACTAAGTAAAATAAAATTAAACTAAAAATAAACCTAAACCTAAACTAAGAAAGAATTCCTAAAAATAAACCTAAAATAAAAACCTAAAACTAAAAAAATAAAATATAAACTTAAAAATAAAAAGGAAAATGTAAACCTAAAGAAATAACTACACTAAAAAATAAACATAAACCTAAACCTAAACCTAAAAAATAAACTAAAATAAATAAACTTGAAATAAATAAACTAAGCTAAATAAAAATAAAAAATAGAACAAACTAAAATAAATATAAAAATAAACTAAATAAACTAAATAAACCTAAACCTACGAGTTTACTTAATTTTAAAAAAATAAAAAAAACAAATTAAAAAAATTCTTAAACCCTAAACCTTAAACCTACAATGCTAAACCGTAAAAATAGAACCCTCCTCCCCCAAGCGCTCACTCGTTCTAGAGTTTTATTTGCTAAAGAAAAATTAGTAGAAGCCCGGCAACAAATTGATTTACATAAACAAAATAAAAAATATAAACAATCTTTATGTTGTGCTAAGAATGATCTTGTAGCACATCAATGGGGATGTTCTAGAAATACAACTTTCTCATGTACAGGATCAGCCTGTAATAAAAACATTTTTCTATGAACAAAATAAAAATAAGTTAAATTTAAATATAAGAAACTTAAGGCGAAAAAAATTTAACAAAAAACCAAAAATTTGTAAATGTTGGTTATGTAAAGAAGAAAGACATTATGCTAATGAATTTCCAAAAAGAACAAAAGTCTTAGGGAGAAAATCTATCCAAATTATAGATGAACAAGAATTAGAACCTATCTTTGATATTTTTGAAATGAACTATGAGGAAGAAATTTATGAATTATCTAATCAAGAAGGAGACCTTATAAATAAATATTGTTACCCCAATAATGATAATGATCTAAATGAATATTTATATTCAGATTAAATGACTGAACTCCAACAGCTTAACACAAAAGACATTATAGATAATCAATTGAAATATAGTAAACACTTAACCCTTTTAGAGGAAGAATATAAGAAGATTCAAAAAATAAAATTATCATTAGGAACTAAAGACTATTTCAGTATGATAATTTTAAATTGGAAAAAATGCAATTCATTATAATATCAGATAAGGAGAATACCCTATTGAAATAATAGAATCCCAAGGCAGTTCAAAAATCCTTTTATATAATTATACAATGAGAAATCAAGATTTACAAAAGATTCCTCATCTCAAAAAATATAGAAATGTATTTTTGGGAGGAATACTAATACTAATCAAAGAATACTTTAGAAATGGTATAGATAGCCCTATAACCTTGTGGATATATGATGATAGAATTATTAATTCTAACAAAGATGCTTTATTAGGAGTTATCCAAGGAAACATATGCTACCAAACTTTACTGTTTAATTTACATCCTAGTTATGACATCAATATTAATGATAGACATATAGACAAAACTCTTACTCTCAAACTTAAATTTGATAGTGTTTAATTGGTTTTGGTATAGGTTTTATTTATTTTAGTTTAGGTTTAGGTTTATTTTATTTTTTTTATTTTAATTTTATTTTAGGTTTAGTTTTTATTTTTAGTTTAAGGTTATGTTTTTATTATTTATTTATGTTTAGGTTTATTTTTTAGGTTTAGGTTTTTATTTTGTTTTTATTTTATTTTTATTTTATGTTTAGTTTTATTTTATTTAGGTTTTATTATTAGGTTTATTTTATTTTTTTTTAGTTTAGGTTTTATTTTATTTTAGTTTATTTTATTTTATTTTTTATTTTTTATGTTTAGGTTTAGGTTTAAGTTTATGTTTTTATTTTATTTTATTTTTTATATTATTTAGGTTTGGTTTTTATTTAGGTTTTATTTTTGGTTTTACTTTAGGTTTTAGTGTTTGATTAGGTTTATTAGGGTTTAGTGTTAAGGGTTAGGGTTTAAGGTTTTGGGTTTAGGGTTTTATGTTTAGGCTTTAGGGCTTAGGGTTTTTAGTGTTTAGGGTTTAAGGTTTAGGGTTAGCTTTGGGTTTAGGGTTAGTTAGGGTTAATGGTTTTGGGTTTTGGGTTTTAGGTTTAAGGTTTTTAGGGTTTAGGGTGTAGGGTTTAAGATTTTTGGGTTTAGGGTTTAGGGTTTAAGGTTTAGGGTTAGGGTTAGGGTTTAGGGTTTATGTTGTAGGGTTTCAAATTTATGGTTTAGGGTTTAGGGTTTAGGGTTTAGGGTTTGGGTTTTCGGGGTTAGGGTTAGTTTAGGGTTTATGTTTAGCGTTTAAGGTTTATGGTTTATGGTTTAAGGTTTAGGGTTGTATGTTTAGGGTTTAGGGTTTTAGCTTAATTTTGGTTTACTTTAGGGTTTAGGGTTTAGGGTTTAGGGTTTAGGGTTTAGGGTTAAGGGTTAGGGTTTTTTTAAATTATGTAAACCTATAAGTTTATGTTTTTTAGTTTATTTAGTTTATTTTCTATTTATTTTATTTTTTATTTTTATGTAGTTTATTTTATTTATTTTAGCTTTATTTATTTTAGTTTTTTTTAGGTTCAGGTTTAGGTTTATGTTTATTTTTTTAGTTTAGTTATATATTTATTTTATTTTTTATGTTTAGGTTTAGGTTTGGTATTATTTTATTCTTTTTGGTTTAGGTTTTAGGTTTTTATTTTATGTTTATTTTTAGGTATACTTTCTTAGTTTTGGTTTAAGTTTATTTTTAGTTTATTTCATTTTATTTAGTTTAGGTTTAGGTTTAGGTTTAGATTTCATTTATTTTAGTTTAGTTTATCTTAGTTTAGCTTTCAGTTTATTTTATTTTTATTTTAGGTTTAGGTTTTTTTTAAGTTTAGGGTTTAGGTTTTATTTTTTTATTTATTTTTAGGTTTCTTTTTTAGGTTTAAGTTTTTATTTAGTTTTTATTTTATTTTATTTTATTTGTATTTTAGGTTTGGTTTTCATTTTATTTAGGTTTTTTATTTATTTGTTTAGTTTAGGTTTTTATTTATTTATTTTTAGTTTAGTTTTAATTAATTTATTTTATTTTCTTTTTAGGTTTAGGGTTAGTTTAAGGTTAAGGGATAAGGGTTTTGGGTTTTGAGTTTATGATTTTGGGTTTTTAGGGTTTAAGGTTTATGGTTCAAGGTTAGTTTATGGTTTAGGGTTTAGGTTTTAGGGTTTAGGGTTTAGGGTTTAGGGTTTAGGGTTTAGGGTTTAGGGTTTGGGGTTTAGTGTTTAGGGTGGGTTTGGGGTTTAAGGTTTAGGATTTATGGTTTATGGTTTAAGGTTTAGGTTTGTAGGTTTAGGGTTCAAGGTTTAGGCTTTGTTTTAAGGTTTAGGCTTTAGGGTTTAGGGTTTTGGATTTAGGACTTAAGGATAAGGTTTAGAGTTTTTTTTTTAAATTAGGTAAACTTATAGGTTTAAGGTTTTTTTTAGTTTAGTTTATTTTTTATTTAGGTTTACTTTTATTTTTATTTAGTTTATTTTATTTATTTTAGATTTATTTATTACAGTTTATTTTTTTGATTTAGGTTTATGTTTATGTTTATTTTTTAATTTAGTTTTATTTTTATTTTATTTTTTAGGTTTAGGTTTTTTTTTTATTTTTAGGTTTAGGTTTAGGTTTTTATTTTATTTTTTAGGTTTAGGTTTTATGTTTTTATTTTTAGTTTATTTTATTATATTTTGTTTATTTCAGGTTTATGTTTAAGTTTTATTCATTTTAGTTTAGCTTATTTTGGTTTAGGTTTAGGTTTATTTTATTTGGTTTATTATAAGTTTAGGTTTTTTTTTTAGTTTAAGTTTTTTGCTTCCTTTTATATTTATTTTTATGCTTTATTTTTAGGTTTATATTTTAGGTTTAGGTTTTTATTTAGCTTTTATTTTATTTTATTTTAGGTTTATTTTATTTTTATTTTTCATTTAGTTTTCATTTTATTTTTGTTTAGGCATTTTATTTAATTTATTTTTTGGTTTTATTTAGTTTAGGTTTAGGTTTTTAGCTTTTTAGGTCTTAGGGTTTATGGTTGAGGTTTTAGGTTTTTATTTAGTTTTATTTTAAGTTTTATTTTTTTGTTTAGCTTTAGGTTTATTTTTAGTTTATTTTATTTTATTTAGTTAAGGGTTTAAGTTTAATTTATTTTAGGTTTAGGTTTAGGTTTTATTTTTTTTAGTTTAGTTTATTTTAGTTTAGGTTTAGGTTTATTTTATTTTATTTATTTTATTTATATTTTGGGTTTAGTTTTTCTTTTTGGATTAGGGTTTTGGTTTTATTTTTTATTTTGTTTTTGGTTTATTTTTTAGGTTTAGGTTTTTATTTTATTTTATTTTATTTTAGGTTTATTTTGTTTTAATTTTACATTTAGGTTTTATTTTATTCAGGTTTTTTTAGGTTTATTTTATTTTTTTAGTTTAGTTTAGGTTTTTATTTATTTTGTTTTAGTTTTTTTAATTATTTATTTTATTTTATTTTTAGGTTTACATTTAGGTTTTAGTTCAAGTTTTATTTTATTTTATTTTATTTAGGTTTATGTTTTTTATTTATTTTATTTTTAGGTTTTATTTACATTAGATTTAGGTTTTTTAGTTTTTAGGGTTTAGGGTTTAGGGTTTAGTTTGGGTTTTAGTTTTAGGGTTTTAGGGTTTAATTGGGTTAGGTTGAGCAGGGTTTAGGGTTTAGTGTTTATGCTTTAGGGTTTAGGGATTTTAGGGTTTAGGATTTAGGTTTCAAAGTATTAGGTTTATGGTTTAAGGTTAGTTTAGGGTTTAAGGTTTACGGTTTTAAGGTTTAAGTTTTATGGTTTAAGGTTTAGGGTTATAGTTTGAGTTTAGGGTTTAGGGTTTAGAGTTTAGGTTTAGGGTTTAGAGTTTTTTAAAGTTTAGGGTTTAGGGTTCAGAGTTGTAGGTATAGGGTTCAGGGTTTAGGCTTAGTTTTAAGGTTTTATGTTTAGGGTTTAAAGTTTAAGATTTAAGGTTTAGGGTTTAGGGTTTAGGGTTTAGGGTTTAGGGTTCTTTTTTTAAGAAAAATTATGTAAACTCATAGGTATAGGTTTTTTTAAATTTATTTAGTTTATTTTTTATTTATTTTATTTTATTTTATTTTTATTTTTTTATTTTGATTTAGGTTTTTTTTGTTTTATTTAGTTTATTTTCTTTATTTTAGGTTTATTTATTTTAGTTTAGGTTTTTTTTGATTTGTTTATTTTTAGGTTTAGGTTTAGGTTTACGATTATTTATTAGTTTTGTTTTAATTTTAATTTATTTTAGGTTTGGGTTTTATTTTATTTTAGGTTTAGGTTTAGGTTTTTATTTTATTTTTCTAGGTTTATTTTTAGGTTTAATTTTTAAGTTTAGGTTTAGTTTTTTTTTAGTTTATTCTAGTTTATTGGTTTAGGGTTTAGGTTTACTTTATTTCATGTTTAGTTTTAGGTTCTATTTATTTAGTTTAGTTTATTTTAGTTTTGGTTTAGGTTTATGTTATTTTATTTATTTTATGTTTAGTTTTTTTTTAGTTAAAGGATGGATTTTAATTTTTATTAATTTTTAGTTTTTATTTTATGTTGGCATTTTAGGTTTAGGATTTTGTTTAGTTTTTATTTTATTTTATTTTAGGGTTGTTTCATTTTTATTTTTGGTTTTTTTGTTTTATTTAGGTTTTTTATCTTTATGTTTATTTTATTTTATTTAGTTTAGTTTAGGTATTTATTTATTTTATTTTAGATTAATTTTTACTTTTTATTTTATTTTATTTTTTAATTTATGTTTAGGTTTAGGTTTATGTTTAGGTTTTTATTTTATTTTATTATTTTATTTTATTTAGGTTTAGGTTTGTTTATTTATTTTATCTTAAGGTTTTATTTCATTTAGAGCTTTTTTAGGCCTGGTTTAGGGATTAGGGTTTATGGCTTAGTTTTTAGGGTTTGGGGTTCAGGGTTTAGAGTTTAGGGTTGTAAGTTTTAGGGTTTAGGGTTTAGGGTTTTAGGGTTTAAGGTTTAGGGTTAGGGTTTTTTACATTTTAATTTTTAATTTTTTATTTTTAGGGTTTATGTTTTAAGGTTTAGGTTTTAGGTTTAAGGTTTAGGTATTTATTTAGGGTTTGGGGTTTTTATTTATTTTTAAATAGAGAATAAATTAAGATTCAACATTTCTTCTTTTCAATTTCATCAACCAAGTAACACACCAAGTTTTCTATAACACAAGTGATGACATAAATAAAAATTGAACACGCATAGATCAAATCAAAAACACTAGATAACTAGAATCATCTCTATTATAAAGACATTTCCATAAGCAATAGATCAAATTGGTCGTTCTTCAGTTTCTCTAGCTCCCATCAGAACCACCCCAGCCTCTCGAGTATCGGGATTCACCACCATATACTCGATCTCTCCCTCCGCCACCACCACGACTATAACCTCCGGCGTTCCTCCTGCCTCCATAACTACCACTACTCTGACCACCGCCTTCATATGCACCAACACTTTTAGATCCCCCACCACCACTATGATAACTATTTCCTCTATCTTTGCCTCCATTGTCAGATCAAGAATGAGCATAGTTGATGGTGATGTTACTGCTGTCAAGGTTCTACACATTCTTAGGATTCAGGTATAGGTTTAGGTTTATTAGGTTTTAGGGGTTTAGGTATATTTTTAAATTTATTTAGAAACTTTAGATTTAGGTTTTGGGTTTGGGGTTTAGGGTTTAGGATTTAAGGTTAGGGTTTAGAGTTTAGGGTTTAGGGTATATGGTTTAGGGTTTAAGGTTTAGGGTTTTAGGGTTTAAGCTTTTAGGGTTTAGGGTTTAGGGTTTAGGGTTAGGGTTTAGGGTTTAAGATTTAGGCTTTAGGATTTAGGGTTTATGGTTTAGTGTTTTAGGGTTTAGGGTTTATGGTTTATGGTTTAGGGCTTTAGGGTTTAGGGTTTAGGGTTTAGGGTTAGTTTAGGGTTTAGGGTTTAAAGATTAGGATTTATGGTTTTGGGTTTAGGGTTTTAGGATTTAAGTTTTAGGGTTTAAGGTTGTAGGTTTAGGGTTTAGAGTTTCAGGTTTAGGGTTAGTTTTAGAGTTTAGGGTTTAGCGTTTGGGTTTTTTTATTTAAATTAAGTCAACTAGTAGGTTTAAGTTTATTTAGTTTATTTTTTAATGTAGTTTGCTTTATTTTTTATTTTAATTCAGATTTATTTTTATTTTTATTTAGTTTAATTTATTTATTTTAGGTATATTTATTTTAGTTTAGGTTTTTTATTTTAGTTTATCTTTTAGGGTTAGGCTTAGGTTTTGGTTTAAGTTTATTTTTTAGTTTAATTTTATTTTTATTTTATTTTTTAGGTTTAGGTTTTATTTTTTATTTTTAGGTTTAAGTTTTGTTTTTTATTTTATTTTTTTAGGTTTTGGTTTTAGGTTTTTATTTTAGGTTTAATTTTAGGTTTTATTTTTTAGTTTATGTTTAGGTTTATTTTTAATTTATTTTATTTTATTTAGTTTATATTTAGGTTTATGTTTAGGTTTTATTTTTTTTAGTTTAGTTTATCTTAGTTTAGGTTTAGGTTTATTGTATTTTTGTTTTAGGTTTAGTTTTATTTTAGTTTAGGGTTTAGATTTTATTTTTTTATTTATTTCTAGGTTTATTATTTAGGTTTAGGTTTATATTTAGTTTTTATTTTATTTTAATTAAGTAAACTAGTAGGTTTAGGTTTATTTAATTTATTTTTTATTTGTTTTAGTTTATTTTATTTTTATTTTTATTTAGCTTTATTTTTTATTTTTATTTAGTTTAGTTTATTAATTTTAGTTTTATTTATTTCAATTTAGGTTTTTTATTTTAGTTTATTTTTTATGTTTTATGTTTAGGTTTAAATTTATTTTAGTCGAGTTTTATTATTATTTTATTCTTTAGGTTTAGGTTTTTTTTTAGGTTTAGGTTTTTATTTTAATTTTTTAGGTTTAGGTTTTAGAATTTTATTTTATTTTTATTTTTAGGTTTAATTTTTATACTTTAGGTTTAGGAGAGCTCGAAGGTTTGGAGGAGAGACACTTTTGATCATGCCAAAAGCTCAAGTTGTGCAAAGCTAAAATGATTCAAGCTCACATCAAGTTGGTCTGTCATAGAGGTTTTCAAGTAGGAGAGCTTATTTTAGTTTTGAGAAGATCAATTGTTTCCCATCATAAGATGGGAGGAAAGTTTGAACCCACTAGGGAAGTCCCATTTTCCATAGAGAAAACCTACCAAGGAGGATCTTATCAGCTTATTAATCATACAAGAGAGTGCACAATGCTTACAATCAACGAGATCTATTTAAAAAAATATTATAAATCATGTTTGAAAATAATTATCATCAATGAAAATTACATTTCAAATTCAACCTCTTCCATGTTGAAAGTATTCTTATTTTCGAATCCAGCATGATGTGTTTACAGTAAGGGTAAAGAACACGAGTGGTGTCCTATCCTTCATCGACACAAGACAAACACAAACTACACACAAACATATAAAATAAATACATTTCTTTTATCTCGGGCTACTCTGAGTTGAGATACCACCCTCAATGGCACTCACTTATTAGCTTCTCTAGGTCAGGCCGATGTGCTACTATATTAGTGTGTCACCCCAGCAGTCTTATTACTTTGGAGGATGTAAGTCTAGTACACTTTCCTTTCTTACTTGGCCACTGCACATCGACAAGCACCTTATTAGTTTGGTAGGCCTTACTACGTGGCTAGTAAGCTACCTCATGTTGGCTTCATTTAAAAGGATGTGAGTATGCTACACTTTCTTCTTGGATTAGCCTTCGTGCAAGACTAGGTAGAGTATATTTGACATTTAGGATAAGTCCCCTAGCGGCTCCTTCCCTCTTGACTGCTTCAATTTTAGGTCCAGTCCTTCCTCAAGGCTCCTCACTTAGTAGTGGCTCTAGATGAGATAGCATCAATTCTTTTGATGATAGACTATTTCAATGATCAATTCTACTTAGGAAGTCATAAGCCTGCATGCTTTCTTTCCAGATTGATCGTTGCACACCTACAGGCACCTTAGTTTGGTCAATTCTCACTTTGATGATGGAGACACCATTCATGCTGACAAATACATCTTAGGTTGGTTGGTTATCACACCTTAGGATACACCACTCATGTCAGACATAAGTCTTCTATGTTTTCTCCTTGAGTTGCCCACCGTAACCTTATAGGCTTTCTTTTCCAGGGCTCAGGATAATGTTCCTAACAGCACCACCCCTGTAGGCACTCTATTTGGATCACATCCTTTGTGACCCCATTTAGAGACTACCTAATATACTGTCAGATTGGATAGTTCCCCTTTCCTAGTAACCACCCCTGTGGTTGGAGAATCTTTCCTATAGATATGCAGATTCTTCCTATGTCTAATAAATCTGAGATAGGTCAAGGCCAACATAACCCATTCTTAGTGTGCTCCCATGTACACCAACAGTGTCTACAAAAATATATAAAAAATATATATATACTCACTTGTGGATTAGGAGGACATCTTTAGCAATACCTTTTCCCAAGCAGGTATCCTATCTTTAGGGCAATGTCAACAAAACCCCCCATAGGAATCGTCAGACTACTCTTGAGTTGATATAAGTCTCCAACGGCATTGACTCAATAGTAGCCCCTAAGTTGAGTTCAATTTGTTGTGTACCAATAGGTCATCCCAGTGGTTGTTCCCTGCTTAGAAGATGTAAGTCTGCTATGCCTTCTTCCTATCACAGCCGTTGCACACCGAAATGCAACCCCTTAGGTTGGCTAGCTCTACCCCACTACCTGTATACTATCCCTTTGGATTTTTAAATCTGAGATAGGGCAATTCTGATATAGCTGCTTCTTAATGGGTCCATTGCATAATGACGTAGTCCATAAATCAAATCTATCATATTTGACCAAGCTCACATCCCTAGCAAATATGCCCTAGATTTGAAAACAAACTAAACCAAATAAACCATATCAAATCACATAAAATTAAGATAAAATTAATCTTGACTTCTTTTGAGTTGACATAAGTCTTCAGCAACATTCACTCAGTAGCCGCCCTAAGTCAGGCCCAATTTATTATGCATCTAATAGCTCACCCCAATAATTTTTCCTCATTTTGGAAGATGTAAGTCTGCTACACCTTTCTCCTAGCATAGCAGTTGCACACCGAAAGGAAACCCCTTAGGTTGGCTAGCTCTACCCCCCAACCGATAGACTATCTTATTGGATTTGTAAACCTGAGGTAGGTAAAGGCTGATATAGCCCCTTCTTCGTGGGTCCATCGCACATCGACAAGGTCCATACATCAACTTAAAAATTAATACCAATCTGATTTTCCCTAGTGGAGTTAAATCATACCTTCTCCCTAGTGGATCCCCAAATGATATATAAATAAGTCAAGCAAACAAAACTATTTCATAACTAATCTCTCGAGTGGAGCAAAATTAACCCCTAGTAGAGTCTAGATCAAAGAAATCCATCCAAACTCTTATACTTAGTGGATATATCCCCAAATAAATCTATGAAATCAAACTTAAATACCAATCCCCAACGGATAGCTCGAACATGCTTCTCTAGTGGACGGTTCATGTTCCCGATCCCCAGCAAACTCGAGCCCATATCTCTAGCAGATATGCCTCCACAATAATTAAAAATAAACAAATCAAATTTGATTCAATCTTAATTGCAATTAGATTATAGATTCTTATCCCCAACAGATCTTTTTTGAACAAATCATATAATCAAATCAAATTCAAACCTTATCCCCAACATATTCTCTTCTTCTATTCCCTTGACATAGAACCCACACATGTCATGTTCAATGAATGTGTGATCCCCTAGAGGATCTCCCTCCATGTCCTCACCTGGAATTCTCATCAAATCTTATTTCGTCTCTTATGCACACCTTTAATACTTGAACCAAAAGCCTAATAATGTATTTATTCAAATTACATCATCTTAACATTGTAATCAACATTTTATGATTTGTAATGATGTATCCTCAAACTAACAATACAATATCATGCTAAACATATTATAATGAGAATTAACACACTATATTATATTATAAAATATGATGTTATATTATAATTTGCTATAATATAATATATTGTCTAACTTTACACCTCTTTAGAATCACTTAAAAGGAACAAATAACAAAACTTTCTCAAAATATGAAAAATGTTCATTTTGGTTATAAATTTGTTAATTTTCTATTAGAAATGCTGCAAAATAGCATAATTTTGGTGTTGCTTCTTGGTGTGTGCTGTGAATTTGGCCAGATTCTTTCATCTCAACCTTTAAATTAGCATTTTTGTGAGTTTTGACCCAACATATTGTAACAAAAGTAAAACATACTAAAATGTACAATAACATTTAGTAACACATCACCACATTCATAAATATATGCAATGTTATATTGTTCTATACATTATATTTTAATATGCTTTGATATAATATATTATCTTACATTACACCTTAAAATGAATCACTTTGAGCAAAATATTTATTAAATTTGGTTGAGAAATGAACATTTATATTGGATGCAAAATTTCATTATTTTGATTAAATAACACACCATAGCACACGCCAAATGATGTTCCCTAAAGCTTACCTTATATTTGGCCAATTCCCATCATCTCAGCCTATAAATCAGTAATTTTATGAATTATACAAGTACAAACTATACTACATCATACTATAGCAAACTAAAATATGCTAAACAACAAGTAGTAATACATAATAGTATGCTATAATGCATGATGCTACATTATGTTATGGCATCTTATATTATAATACACTATTATATATTATATTATATTATATGGAATATCACATCAGAAGGGATTTCTTAAGATAAACAATCATAAAATTAGTCTAAATAATAAAAAACTATATATTTTAGTCGTATCACTTACATATTTTAAATTGAAATAATATATTATGATGCCATGCTCTACCAATTTTGAATTTGTTCAAATTCCACCATTTTAAAGTCAAAATCAAAACTTTTATAAAAAATGTTAGTGTAGGCTCTACTGCATGACTGTAAAATACTAAAAGAAATTAAAATGCGCAGAATAATATATTATGATATATGATGTTATACTATGCTACATATTTATGATACATGATTATAAGCTCAACAGATAATATTTATTTTGACCATAAAATCTTACTTTTCAGACTACAAGTGGTGTAGCAAACCTTTGGTACTATAACCTAATTACCACTTCAAATTTAACAAATTTCATCATCTAATTTATTAAATTAATATTTTTATGATTTATAGTAATTTAGACTATAGGGAACAATACCATAATATACTAAAACATTTCAAAACAAATTATAAGATCCAAAAATACATCACTACATGCTTAAAGATATGATTCTACATTATACTATAATATATGATATTATAATATGATTTAGGTTTAGGATTTAGGGTATTCAAATCTCTAATAGTCAAGGGAAAGTCTCTTGAAGACATTTTCTTTAGCTGCCATAACTATGTTAGGGTTAGGTTATTATTTAGATCTATTCCTAATGACATCTTTATGCAAAGTTTAGGGTTTAGGGTTAGGTTTTAAGGTTAGTTTAAGGTTTAGGGTTTAGGGTTAGTTTAGGGTTAGTTTAGGGTTTAGCATTTAGGGTTTATGGTTTAGGATTTAGGGTTTAGGGTTTATGGTTATAGGTTTTAGGGTTTAGGGTTTATGATTTTAGGGTTTAAAGTTTAGGATTAAGGGTTTAGAGTTTTATGGTTTAGGGTTTAGGGTTTAGGGTTTTTAGGGTTTAAGATTTAGGATTTAGGGTTTAGTGTATAGGGTTTTGGTTTTAGGTTTATGGTCTAGGGTTTAGGATTTAAGGTTTTTTTTAACAGAGAAAAAATTCAGATTCAACATTTATTCTTTTTAATTTGATCAACCAAGTAGCACCCCATGTTTTCTATGACACAAGTGATGACATAGATAAAAAATGAGCACCCATAGAGGAAATTTAAAACCCTAGGTAAGTAGAATCATCTTTACTGTAAAGATAGAGTTCCATAAGTAGCATATTGGATTGGTCATTCTTTAGTTTCTCTCATTCCCATCAGAACCACCATCGCCTATCGAGTAGCGGGATCAGCCATCATATCCCCGATCTCTCCCTCCGCCACCACCATGGCTGTAACCTCCATCGCTCCTCCCGCCTCAATAACCACCACTACTCCGATCGCTACCTCCATATCCACCAGCACCTCTATATCCCTCACCACCTCTACGGTAACCGCCTCTGCCTTTGCCTCCACCACTAGATTTAGAGTAAGCCTAGTTGACGGTGATGTTCCTACCATCAAAGTTCTACCCATTCTTAGGTTTTAGGGTTAGTTTATGATTTAAGGTTTATGGATAGTTTAGGGTTTAGTGTTTATGGTTTAGGGTTTGGGGTTTAAAATTTTGAGTTGTAGGTTTTAGAATTTAGGGTTTAGGGTTTTAAGGTTTAGAGTTTAGAGTTTAGGGTTTAGTATTTTTTTTAAAAAATAAAGTAATCAGGTAGGTTTAGGTTTATCTAGTTTATTTTTTTGTTTATTTGAGTTTATATTATTTTTAATTTTTATTTAGGCTTATTTTTATTTTTATTTAGTTTAGTTTATTTATTTAAGTTTAAGGTTTTTATTTTAGTTCATTTTTTAGGTTTATGTTTATTTCTAAGTTGAGTTTTATTTTTTATTTTTTTTTTAGGTTTAGGTTTTATTTTTTTATTTTTAGGTTTAGGTTTAAGTTTTTATTTTATTTTTTTAGGTTTTGGTTTTCGTTATTATTTTCTATTATTTTAGTTTATTTTAGTTTTATTTTTAGTATCGGTTTAGTTAATTTCTTTTTATTTTACCTTTTATTTAGGTTTTGTTTTGGTTAAGTTTATACTTGGTTTAGGTTTAGGTCTTATTTATTTTAGTTTAATTTATTTTAATTCAAGTTTTGGTTTATTTTATTTTATTTTAGGTTTTATTTATTTTTTTTAGTTTAGGCTTTAAGTTTTATTTTTTATTTCATTTTTTGGTTTTATCTTTATGTTTATTTTTTAGGTTTAGGTTTTTATTTAATTTTTATTTTATTTTATTTTATTTAGGTTTTTATACTTAGGTTTATTTTATTTATTTAGTCTTTAGGTTTTATTTATTTTATTTTAGTTTATTTTATTTTTATTTTATTTTATTTTGGTTTAGTCCAAGTTTTAGTTTTAGGGTTTTATTTTATTTTATTTTATTTTATTTAGTTTAGGTTTTTATATTTATTTTAATTTTATTTATTTTAGTGAGGTTTTAGGTTATTAGGGATTAGGTTTACCAGCTTAAGGTTTAGGTTTATTGTTTAGGATTTAGTGGTTTAGAGTTTTACTGTGTAGCAGTGGTTCATTTGGTTAGGGTAGCTATCCTGTTATTTTTGGGTATTTTAAGGGTATATTTATTTTTATTTTTTTTTTGCGTATATTTAGGTTTAGGTTTTATTTAGTTTTATTTTATTTTATTTCGTTCTGATTTATTTTATTTTACATTTTATATTTTGTTTAAGGTTCTTATTTTTAGGGTTATTTTATTTTTTAACTTAATTTAGGGTTTTATTTATTTTATTTTATTTTAGTTTTTAGTTTTTATTTAATTTTATTTTATTTTTACATTTATGTTTATGTTTAGTTTTAGTTTAATTTTTATTTTATTTTATTTTATTTTATTTAGGTTTACATTTTTTATTTTTTTTATTTTTATGTTTTTTTAGTTCAGGTTTAGGTTTTTAGGTTTTTATTGTTTAAGGTTTAGGGTTTATGGTTTGGGGTTTAGTGTTTAGGGTTTAGGGTTATAGGTTTTAGGGTTTAAGGTTTAGGTTTAGGGTTTAGGGTTTAGGGTTAGGGTTTTTTATATTTTATATATATATTTTTTAAATTAAGTAAACTTATAGGTTTAAGTTTATTTAGTTTATTTTTTTTAGTTTATTTTATTGTTAATTTTTATTTAGGTTTATTTTTATTATTATTTAATTTAGTTTATTTATTTTTGATTTATTTATTTTATTTTATGTTTATGTTTTTGTTTATGTTTATTTATTTGGTTTAGGTTTAGGTTTAGGTTTATTTTTTTTAGTTTAGTTCTATTTTTATTTAATTTTTAAGGTTTAGGTTTTATTTTTTATTTTTAGGTTTAGCTTTAGCTTTTTATTTTATTTTTAGGTTTAAGTTTTATGTTTTTATTTTAGATTTATTTTTAGGTTTTATTTTTTAGTTTAGGTTTAGGTTTATTTTTAGTATATTTTATTTTATTAATGGTTTAGGTTTATGTTTAGTTTATTTTAAGTTTACATTTATGTTTTATTTACTTTTTAGTTTATTTTATTTTAGTTTAGGTTTAAAATTATTTTTATTTCTATTTTAGGTTTAAGTTTTTTTTTAGTTTAGGGTTTAGGTTTTATTTTTAATTTATTTCTAGGTTTTATTTTTAAGTTTATTTTTTAGGTTTAGGTTTTTATTTAGTTTTTATTTTATTTTATTTTAGGTTTATTTTATTTTTATTTTATGTTTAGTTTTTGTTTTATTTAGATTTTTTAATTCTTAGTTTAGTTTTTATTTTTTATTTTATTTTTTTTAGGTTTAGGTTTAGGTTAAGATTTAGATTTTAGTTTAGGTTTAGGTTTGGATTTTTAGCTTTTTATTGTTTAGGATTTAGGGTTCAGGGTTTAAGGTTTAGGGTTTAGGTTTTGGGGTTTAGGGTTTAGGGTTTAGGGTTTAAACTTTAGGTTTTATGGTTTAGGGTTTTAGGGTTTAGAGTTTAGGGTTTAGGGTTTAGGGTTTAGGGTTTAGAGTTTAGGTTTTCTGTCTAGGGTTTATGTTTCAGTTTAGCGTTTAGGGTTTTTACTTTTTTTTAACAAAGAAGAAATTAAGATTGAACATTTATTCTTTCAATTTCATCAACTAAGTAACACGCCAAGTTTTCTAAGGCATAAGTGATGACATAGGTAAAAAATGAGCACACAGAACAAATCAGAAACCATAAATAAGTAGAACTATCTCTACTATAAAGATAGTTCCATAAGCAGCAGATTGGATCAGTCGTTCTTCAGTTTCTCTAGTTCCCCTCAAAACCACCCAGTCTCTCGAGTAGTGTGATCCACCATCATATCCCAGATCTCTCCCTCTGCCACCATGATGGTTGTAACCTCTGTCCTTCCTTAAGCATTCATAACCACCATAGCTCTGACCACCACCTCCATATCCACCACCACCTCCAGATCTGCCACCACCACTATGATAATCACCGCCTGTGCCTTCGCCTCTACCGCCTGATCTAGACTGAGCCTGATTGAAGGTGATGTTCTTGCTGCCAAGGTTATGACCATTCTTAAGGTTTAGATTTATTAGGTCTTATTGTTTAAGTTTATTTTTTTAATTAATTTTGTTACTTTATGTTTAGTTTTAGGGTTTGGGGTTTAGGGTTAGGGTTTAGGGTTTAGAGTTTAGGGTTATAGTTTAGAATTTTTGGGTTTAGAGTGTAGGGTTAGGGTTTTTTATGGTTTTGGGTTTAGGGTTTATGGTTTAGACTTATAAGATTAGGATTATAAGTTTAGGGTTTAGGGTTTATGGTTAGTTTTAGGGTTTAGGGTTTAGTGTTTAGGATTTAAGGTTTATGGTTCAGTTTTTTTTTTTAAATTAAGTAAAACCAAGAGTTTCTACTTAGTTTTTTATTTATTTTAGTTTATTTTATTTTTATTCTTATTTAGGTTTATTTTTTCTTATTTAGGTTTATTTTTTATTTTTATTTTATTTAGTTTATTTATTTTAGAATTATTTATTTAGTTTAAGTTTTTTATTTTAGTTTAGTTTTTAAGTTTAGGTTTAGGTTTATGCTTATTTTATAGTTTAGTTTTATTTTTATTTTATTTTTTAGGTCTAAGTTTTATTTTTTATTTTTAGGTTTAGTTTAAGTTTTTATTTTATTTTTTTTGGTTTAGGTTTAAGGTTTTTTTTGGTTTATTTTTAGGTTTTATTTTTTTAGTTATGGTTTTGGTTTATTTTCAATTTAATTTAATTTATTTAGGCTTTAGCTTTAGGATTAGGTTTTACTTTAGGTTTTTCTTTTATTTTATTATTTTATTTTAATTTTTTAGGTTTTTTTAGGTTTCTTTTAATTTAGGTTTAGGTTTTTATTTTTTTAGGGTTTAGGGTTTAAGGTTTCGGATTTAGGGTTTAGAGTCTAGGGTTTGGGGTTTAGGGTTTAGGCTTTAAGGGTTTAGGGTTTAGGGTTTAGGGCTTAGGGTTTAAGGTTTAGGGTTTTAGGGTTTACGGTTTAGGGGTTTGGGTTTAGGGTTTAGGGTTTAGTGTTTAGGGATATTAGGGTTTGCTGTTTAGGGTTTATGAGTTAGTTTTTAGGTCTAGGGTTCAAGTTTTAGTTTAGCATTTAGGATTTTTATTAATAGAAATAAATTCAGATTTAACATTTCTTCTTTTCAACTTTATCAATCAAGTAACACACCAAGTTTTCTAAGACACAAGTGAAGACACATATCAAAAATGACGCATAGAGCAAATCAAAAACCCTAGATAACTAGAACCATCTCTAATGTAAAGACATGGTTCCATAAGCAGAAGATGGGATCAGTCATTCTTCAGTTTTCCAATTCCCATCAAAACAACCTCAACCTCTTGAGTAGCGGGATCCACCATCATATCCCCAATTTCTCTCTCCGTCACCACCACGGCTGTAACCTACATCACTCATGTCTCTTCCATAACCACCAATACTCCAACCACATCCTTCATATCCACTAGCACCTCCATATCCCCCACTACCACTGCGATGACCGCTGTCTCTGCCTTCGCCTCCACCGCCAGATCTAGACTCGAGCATGTCAAGGTTCTGTGCATTCTTAGGGTTTAGGTTTAGGTTTAGGTTTATTAGGTTTTAGGGTTTAAATTTATTTTTTAATAAATTTAGTTACTTTAGGTTTTGGTTTAGGTTTAGGGTTTAGGGTTTAGAGATTAGGGTTAGGGTTTAGGGTTTAGGGTATAATGCTTAAGGTTTATGGTGTAGGGTTTAAGGTTTAGGGTTTAGAGTTTTAGGGTTTATGCTTTTAGGGTTTTGGGTCTGAGGTTAGGGTTTAGGGTTTAGGGTTTTTTAGGGTTTAGGGTTTAAGGTTAAGGTTTTAGGTATAGTGTTTAGGTTTTAGTTAAGGGTTGAGCTTTTTTGGTTTTTTTAACAAAGAACAAATTCAGATCCAACATTTCTTATTTATAATTTCATCAATCAAGTAACACACCAAGTTTTCTAAGACACAAGCAATGACATAGATCAAAAATGAGCATGCATAGAGCAAATCAAAAACCCTGGTTAACTAAAACTATCATTATTGTAAATTATAGCTCCTTATGTAGTAGATCGGATCGACCGTTCTTCAGTTTCTGTAGTTCCCATCAAAACTACTCGGGCCTCTAAAGTAGCGAGATCCACCATCATATCCTAGATCTGTCCCTTCGCCACCACCACGGTTGTAACCTCCATCGCTCCTCCCGCCTCCATAACCACCACAGCTCCGACCACCACCTCCATATCCACCATCCCCTCCAGATCTCCCACCACCACTACGATAACCGCCAGCCTTGCCTTTCACCTCTGATCTAGCCCTGGTTGATGGTGATGTTAAAATTGTCAAAGTTCTGCCCATTCTTTAGGTTTAGGTTTAGGTTTAGCTTTATTAAGTTTTAGGGTTTAAGTTTACTTTTAAAATTATTTAGTTACTTTAGGTTTTTGGTTTTTATTTTAGGTTTACTTTTAGGTTTAGGTTTATTTCTACTTTATTTTATTTTATTTACTTTAGGGCTTAAGTTTAGTTTAGTTTAGGTTTTATTTAATTTAGTTTAATTTATTTTCATTTAAGTTTAAGTTTATTTTATTTCGTTTATTTTAGGTTTAGTTTTTTTTAAGTTTAGGGTTTAAGTTTTATTTTTTATTTATTTTTAGATTTATTTTTTAGGTTTATTTTTTATTTTGTTTTTATTTTATGTTTAGTTTATTTTTATAATATGTTTAGTTTTTATTTTATTTAAGTTTTTTTTTATTTTTACATTTATTTTTTAAAGTTTAGTTTATATTTTTATTTATTTTAATTTATTTTAGTTTTTATTTTTTATTTTATTTTATTTTAGGTTTTATTTTTTATTTTATTTTACTTTATTATAGGATTAGGTTTAGGTTTACATTTAGGTTTAGGTTTAAGTTTGAGTTTAAGTTTATATTTTATTTAGGTTGGCTTTTTTATTTTTATTTTAGATCTTAGTTTAGTTTAGGTTTAGGTATTTGTGGTTTAGTATGTGGGTAGGGTTTAGGGTTTAGAGTTTAGGTTTATGGTGGGTTAGGTCAGTAGATTTTGGGATTAGTGAGGGTTTAAGTGTTTATGGTAGGGTCAGTAGTTCTGATTTAGGTTTTTATTTGTTTTCAAATATTTTTTATTTTTGATTTTCTTAAATTAAGTATAGTGGTAGTTTAGATTTATTTAGTTTATTTACTTAAATTTTATTTAGTTTATTTGATTTTTTGTTTTTATTTAAGTTTATTTTAGTTTTTATTTATTTTATATTATTTATTTTAGTTTATTTTTTAAGGTATAGGTTTAGGTTTAGATTTATTTTTTAGTTTAGTTTTACTTCTCTTTTATTTTATTTTTTTAGGTTTAGGTTTTATATTTTATTTTTGGTTTAAGTTTTTTATTTAATTTTTTTAGGTTTAGGTTTCAAGTTTTTATTTTAGGATTATTTTTAGGTATAATTTTTTAGTTTAGGTTTAGGCTTATTTTTATTTTATTTTATTTTGTTTTGTTTTGTTTTGGTTTAGGTTTAGGTTTTATGTTTTTTTCTTTACTTTATCATTGTTTAGGTTTAGGATTATATTAATTTTATTTTAGGATTAATTTTTTTTAGTTTAGGGTTTAGGTTTTATTTTTTTATTTATTTTTAGGCTTTATTTTTAGGTTTATTTTTTAGCTTTAGGTTTTTATTTAGTTTTTATTTTATTTTATTTTAAGTTTATTATATTTTTATTTTAGGTTTAGTTTTTAGTTTATTTAGGTTTTTTATTTTTTAGTTTGATTTAGGTTTTTATTTATTTTATTTTAGTATAGTTTTTAATTTTTTGATTTTCTTTTAAGGTTTTAGTTTAAGTTTTGGTTTTAGTTTATGTTTATATTATATTTTATTTTTTTATTTTATTTTTGTTTGGTTTTATTATTTAGTTTATTTTTAGGTTTATATTTAGGTTTATTTTTTTTGCTTTTTTTAGGGTTTGGTTCTGGTTTTATGTTTTTATTATAGATTTATTTTTAGGTTTTATGTTTTAGTTTAGATTTAGGTTTGTTTTTAGTTTATTTTATTTTATTTTATTTAGAGATTATGTTTAGTTTATTTTAGGTTTAGGTTTTTGTTTAAGTTTGATTTATTTTAGTTTAGTTTATTTTAGTTTTAGGTTTATTTTGTTTATTTTATTATTTTAGGTTTAGTTTTATTTTTTTAGTTTTATGTTCTATTTTTATTTATTTTAGGTTCAATTTTATTATTTTTTAGGTTTAAATTTTATTTAATTTTATTTTATTTAATTTTTAGGTTTATTTTATTTTATTTTTTAGTTTTTATTTTTTTAGTTTTATTCTAATGTTTATTTTATTTTTTTAATTTAGTTTAGGTTTTTTATTTATTTTTTGTTTTTATTTTATTTTATTTTATTTTATTTGTAGGTTTTAGTTTAGATTATTATTTATTTTATCTTTTTATTTTATTTAGGTTTAAGTTTTACTTATTTAATTTTAGGTTTATAGTAGGTTTAGGTTTTTTTTTGGGTTTAGGGTTTTTAGGGTTTAGGGTTTAGGGTTTAGGTTTATGGTCAGCCACTTTAGTGGTTTAGAGTTTAGGGTTTAGGGTTTAAGGTTTAGGTATGCCTTTACATGGTTTTTGTGGTTATTTTAGGTTTGATAGGATCAGGGTGGTTTTGGGGTCTTGGGTTTGGCTTTGAGGTTTAGCAAGGTTTAGTGGTTTAGGGTTTTTTTAAAAAACCCGATGGAGTTTATTTACTATATTTTTTAGTTATTTTAGTTTTTATTTTTATTTTATTTAGTTTAGTTTATTTTTATTTATTTAGTTTAGGTTTTTTATTTTAATTTTATTTTAGGTCATGTTTAGTTTTAGTTTAGTGTTTTTTTTTTTTTAGGCACACATGTTTAGGTTTTATTTATCTTTTTTGGTTTAGGTTTTAGGTTTTAGTTATTTAGGGTTTTATAGTATAGGTTTAGTTTATTTATTTTATATAATTTAGGGTTTGGTTTAGTTAATTTTATGTTTAGGTTTTATTTATTTTAGTTTAGTTTTTTTTAGATTATGTTTATGTTTATGTTTATTTTATTTATTTTAGGTTTAAGTTTTTTTTTTTTAGTTTATGGTTTGTGTTCTATTTTTTGTTTATTTTAGGTTTTACTTTTAGGTTTATTTTTTAGGTTTATGTTTTTATTTAGTTTTTTTTCATTTAGGGTTTTGTGCCACCATCCTTCATGATCTTTGAGGGCAATAGGAGCCCACGATAACACATTGCACACTTTAGAGCAACTTTTGTAACACCAAAGATAATGCACTCTCTGCCTTTTCATTAGCAGTTATTGTTTGTACCAAACTACCCAGCTCGTGAATACTTTTGCTGAATTGGAGCACCTCTTCATCAAGAGGTTTGCTGGAGCTCAGTAGAGGGTGACTGTAGGTGACCTCATTGTAAAGAAACAGAAACTCAATAAGTTCCTTGTTTATTCTGGATATATAAATAGATTATCCAGTTGCACCAAGCTCTTACCTATCACTTTATTGCTATTACAGCACAATGATTCATTTATGTTTATTCTGTTTATTTGTTAATTTTGCTTTATTATTATATTATGATTGTATGAGACTATATACACTCTAAACTCATAGGATAAAATATTTTCAATCAACTTTAATAAAAATAATAAATAATCTTACAATTAATTAGAAATTATTTTAAATTAAAATTAAGGCTCTCTCCAACAAATATTTAATTTAATTTTATTCTCTAATTTTTCTTGAGTTAGGTCGACTACCTTTGCAAGCTAAATGACCTTATATTTGATAGCCTGAGTTGATGGATTCATGAAATCTAGATTAAGATTGTTTTTACCTTGTTCTATAAGAAGCTTAAATGTGCATCCATAAATTAAGGAGGTTGATTAAGTGGTTCATCAATGAGCACAAATCATAAGTATTGATTCCTAATAAATGGTGGAGCCATATCATATATTAAGTCAGTTGGAATGATCCATGACTAAATTATACAGACGCTTACAATAGCTTCAATGAGTCATTATTGAGTGCAACAAGTTCTCTAATGAATAATAGACCTTCTCACAATTCACTTCAATGAGATTGAGAGAAGTCAATTCGTTAGAAGTATGAGATAAATTCGAAGGCTTGTCAATAAACATAAGAAATAAGGCTTATCAATCAAGCCAGAGTTAATTATATAGTCTTAGCTCACCTTAGAAAGTTTCTAGCAAAGTTAAGCATATACGACACCCTTATCTTATCAAGAGAGATGAGGGAATCTCTAATCAGGACCTTACTTGATCTAGAGATTTGCTTAGCTCAGTTGATTGCTACTAAAAGATAGGCATGTCACTCGAAGGACATCTTAGGAGTTACATTCTATGATGAAGACTTACTCCTAGGGATGACTGAGCATAACTGTTTCTTTAGTATGTATGATATAGGCTATCTTGACTCTGTTGTCCTGTGTATCAATCAACATTATGAGTCCATGAACCCTTGCACCGGGAGTGGGGGGACAACATGTAGTCATAGGGGTTACTTTTGTGGTGACTGAGTATAACATTGAGGTACGATGTACTATCTCAAAAGATAAAGACATCACCCTACAATTGACCTAATCATGTAATAAAGACTCCTAAGGTATGATTGGTCAATGAATGTACCAGAGATTTTTATTCTACTTTACATGGATGAATAAAGCAGGATTTATATTAAACTAGGTTCTTAAGTTCCTTATGGAGGCAAACCTCCATAATTAATTACATCTTAGGAAATGAAATTTCCTAAGAATACTCTTGATTAAAGTAGACAACTATCATCTCCAAATATTTCAATGTTAGACTATCAAAGGATTGGTTGTATTTGGAAAATCAATACGAAAAGTTCAAGGAGAAGGCTTATTTTTAGAATCCAAATGAAATAAGTAAGAAATTATCATGATACTAGGAAGCTGAGTGAGCTTTCCAATATATCCTATGGTTGGGCTTTATCATTTTAAAGTTGAAGAGATTTATAAGTTTTGAGTTGAAATTTAATTAGATTACTAATGATTATAATGCACTAACACAAGGTTGTGGGAATGCCTAAGAGGTGAGGATTTATGCTCGTAGCCCAAAAAAAATTGCTACCTTGGATCCTAAATATAGGGAGCTTTAGTACAAGCTAATACATGACCAAAATCTAAGCGATAGGTGGACATAAGGGTTTACCTCAACAAGAGTAAATAAATTGTCTGACTTCTAGACTTATAATTGCTTGGAGTGGCCGCCAGCTAACTCCTCTTATGATTTTAAAATAATGTAGTTTGATCTTATGAATTGTAAGATAGCTAGGGTAGTTATTTAATTAGAAAGAGACTAAAGTCCTTAACACACTCCTTAAGAGACTTGAGCATAAGTGGTATGAGCATATGACTTAATCTATAGATGCAAAATCTTTTCAAATTTTATTTCATTTTAGACACATCATTTTGATAGTGGCTTTATGATTTCTTATGCCTAAATACATGATGAAATAGGTTATGGGTCAAAATAGCTAGAAGAAGGTGTTATTCACCATAAGGGATGCCCTCTAAGGTCAACCATTTTTTTATCGTGCAAGGATAGAGATCCTTCATGTTCAAGAGAAAAAGATTATGAATGCATGATGTGAAACATACAACCATATAGCTAAGGGGTTGGTAAATTTTTTAATTATTTATTTATGTCTTAGGCTTTATGATAAGGTTATGAGTTGTTTAAAATTTAGTTATGAGTGATTAGTTGGGTAGAAAAGTTATATTATCCTAAGAGCTTAATCATATCCAAGCCACACATTAAAGCATCAATCATTTAAAACACTATGAAAAGCATGTCATTCTAAACATGAAAGGTTGATTTCACTTAAAGTAGTTTAATTGATTTGAGAATTTTAATTTGTGTTTTCTTTTATTTCATTTGATTACACTTAGCAACTAAGTGTTATAAAGAAAGAGAAAGAGGATTTCCCTCTTTCATCCATACCTTAAAGCACTTTCTAAAGTATATTAATATGATTTAGTTATCTTTAGTGAATGGCTTATTAAATGATTTAATTAATCCTAAGTTTAGGTTCACTTTAAATAATGTTATTCAAAATGAAAGGCATCTTAAGATTAATTTAATTGAATTACTACCACATGACATATATTAAATCATTCCTTTCCATCACATCTAACATGCATATGATTCAATCCTAAGTGTATCTATACATGCAACATATTTTAGCACACTTAAACGATGAATGTATGTGTTAAGAATTTATATTTTATTTGATTGAATAATTTAAACATATTAACTTAAAACTTTATCCAAATTATGATACAAAAAGGACATAAGAATAAAATTAAATAGACATTTGTCATTATTAAATCAGGGAAGTGAGGTAATCAAATGACCTCCTTGGAGTTAGCTAAAGCATCATATGCTCTGGATGTCCAGACTATATACCCATTTGTATTCAAACATATGTAAATTCATATACATGAACATAAGAAGTAAGCTCCAAATCAGATGGCTAATTAATTCAACCACTTAGTTAATAATGAATTCTTGCAATTTTAATGTAAAATGGGATTTTCATTCACTAATCACATATACATATACATGTACAAAGATATAGGAAAGTACGTGTCATTGTTAAATTAGGAAAGTGAGGTAATCAACTGACCTCCTTGGGGCTAACTAAAGCCTCGTATACTAGGGATGTCCGGACTATATACTTGCTTTTCTTGGACACATGGATGTATACATAAATGAGGGAAAAAATACCATGCAAAGATATATATATATATATATATATATATATATATATATATATTTGATTGAATCATTTATATATATGAATTAAAGCTTTATCCAAATTACAATGTTGAAATACATTAGATTGAAATCAAATTGGTACGTGCTCTTGTTGAACAATGGAAGTGAGGTAATCAAATGGCCTCCTTGGGGATAGCTAAAGCCTCATGTTCCCAAGATGTCCGACTATATAACCATTATTATTAAAATCTTATATAAATCAACACGAATAGGAAAAGAGAACTCAACATTCATACACTTAAGCTATAAGCACATGCTTTTCTTATGTATTTATAATTAGCATCATAACACATATGATTATTAATTTATAATCTTTTGAAAAATACATTTGTATTTAATAGTGATAATACCCATGCATATATTAAATTAAATCAATACATGTAAGCTTACATAAAAGAAATCCATTATATTTTACTTGATTTTGAAAGATGGATGCATGAATTGAAATGACATACCGAATTTAACATGATTGGAAAGAGGACAATCAAATATAAGCATGTGATTCATTCAACCAAACTAGTTCAAACAATCAAATAAGATTATTTAATGCAAAGCAAAGCGTCTTTATTAATTAATTTTTGGATTTGATTTGATTTAAAGAGGAGAAGAGAAATCATCACTTGTTATTTTAAACCCATTTCTGCAATAGTGATTTGATTTAATTTAAGGAAATATAATTAAGTTGATTTTATGGGTTAATTAAGTTGAACCATTAATTAGATGAATTAATTACCCTTACCTATGTCACCTTAAAGTAATTAACTAAATAATTATGAGTAAACATGATATGCATGGAAAATAAACTTGCAATGATCCTAGAAAATAAAAAAGGGCCTAATGCAATTATGATTAATAGTTAATAGATTAAGGAACTTAATTACTCTTATGGTTTTCCCACATATATGGACTAACCATAATTTCATTAAACTCTTTTAGGTTATTAAACACCAAAAGATCTACCCCCTAATTTAATTAATTAAGGTCTAATGTGATTATGATTTCAATTCGATTAAGTGATTTAATTAATTAGTTAAATATTAATTAATTTCATTTTTTAAAAAGGGTGAAATGAACTTAGGGAAAGGGGTTCCAACCCTATTCCTTAGTTCACTTACTGTTGAACAATGATTAATAAAATTAATTAGCCAATTTATTACTATTCATGAGATTCATTAATCATTAATTAATTTAAAAGTGTTGTTAAGGTTTAATTAGTCAATTTTTCTAATTAAGTGAGTAATAAATCCCAAGAAAATCAACGGAGGCAGAGGTCATCCCATTAAATTATCCCATAAAATTTGGCATTAATTACTTAAGTAATTAAGCTAATAAATTTTGCAATTGAACCTTAATTAAACTTTAATTACTATTCAAAATTGGTTAAGATTATTTTTAATTAATTCAACTATGAAATACCTTTAAAATTAGTATTTATTTGCTTTTTTTATTTCTCTGTGATTTTTTTTATTTTTAGAAGTTTCAGCCATTAAAAATGATTAATTAAGCCTAATTAATTCCTAATCTTGCACATGGCGACGCTGTGCTTTCCACATGGAATCGTAGGATTGGCTACTTAAAACATATCTAACTCGGCTCTAATGGCGTACATTCTTTTCATTTGCCATCTGATCTAAGATCAGATGGCTACGATTGATCCCATAGCTTAATAAGATTAAATTAGATCAATCTAGTTGATCTAATTATGAGCATCCATTCCGATCAAGTGGAACGGACGGTATGTGATCATACGTCACACGAGTGAGGGAGAATGGAGTCCGTTTGCCATTGCTCACTTGATCCAAGCTTACCCGGGCTCCGATCAACTACAAAAGTTTCCCACACCTTCACAACATCGATCGAAGGGGATCCAATGGTCAAGATCATAGGAGATGAAAGTTTTCTACAAAAATCTCCAACCCATTTTTTCCCAAGGTTTAGTTTTGGAAGCATACCTCAATGGAGCTCAAGACCAATGGTTTGAATGATTGAGGAAGCTTCATTTAGTGGAGATGAAGCCCTGTTGACTAGAAATTGGATTAATTCCTCAATGTTTGCTCAAAAGGCCATGAATTGATGATTTGGAGCTCGACTTTGATCAAAGTCTCACTTTTGGTGCTCCAGAAGCTTGGGAGATGATTTGTTCTTGCTGGACGAGGCCTAGGGAAGGTTAATGTAAAGTTAATTTGAGTTTGATGGAGAAATGGGGATGTGAGGTCAGAAATGGGAGTGTCCTATTTTGGGATGAATAGGAATGACATTTTTCAATTGAGGAACGAGCTTGGGAGCATAGGGAATGGTTCTAGCAGCTCATCTTGGGTAGCTAAGGTTTTGAGGAATGATTTTTTTGTGTTTTTGAGTGAAAATAAGGGGGTTTGAACCCCCTCCATCTTGATTAGATGGTAATTTTAGGTTTAGCTTTTAGTGGACGTCGCCACCATCTGGGTGAGTGGTCTAGCTTGGTTGAAGGTGCGAAGGTAGTTTCCAAGGAAGAATCATGGGTGTCCTATGGGTTTCAAATGCTCCAATGGGGAGGGTGAGGTGATTTCACCTCCCATGGGTGGCCAACCCAACCACCACTAGGTTGGGGTCCTAGGTGCTTAGGTGGACCATTGGGAGAGTACCATGTGGCCAAGGAATGAAAATGACCACTTACATGGGTGATTTGTCTCTTGTGATGCCCTAGACCCAAGGGTTGAATTATTATTTGGAATTAGATTTAATTTGGGAAAATTTGAAATGAGCCAATGGTGGGTTAGCCCAAATTTCAAGTCAGTTGGAGTTGATTTCGTTAAGTTTAACTCAATTTGACTCATTTAAGTAAAATTGGGTTAGGTTGGGTCAAATTTACCAATTGGTCAAATTGGGTCAAACCAAAGGTTGGGTCTAGTTCATATGATCATTTGGGATGTTTGGGTTCAATTGGTTTGGTTTAGTTTGGGTTAGATTTGATTTTTTCTCATTTAAATTCAATTGGGTCAAATGGGTTGAGTTGACTAATTTGACCAAATTGGCCAAATTGGCTTGGGTTGGGTGTTGGTTTGGGTTTAGTTGACCAATTAAATATGATTGTTAGCTTTCTTTTCAATTAATTTAGATTTAGTTTTGCATTAGGCGAACTTGAACCTTTAGGTCAATTTGGGCTAAGTAAGTCAATTGGGTTCAATTGGGTTCAATTTGGTCCAATCATGGCTTTGGCAAGTTCAACAATCAATTTGGAATAAACGTGAGCCATTGGTTACAATCAATTTGGTTTATATTTTGATTTGACCTAATTTAATCTTTTAGGCTAATTTGGATCAACTTCGATCAAGAGGGCCAATTGGGTTTGGTTTGACTCAATTGAAGGTCAAGTCATATTCAAATATTGATTTTGATTTAGTATGAATCATTGGTTTAAGGGATTTGGCTTAGATTTCAATTTAGCTAGTTTGGGTTCATATGGGTAAAGGGGTTGACTTGGTCAAATGACCAAGTTGGCTTGGTTTGCCCAATTTGGGACAATTAATCAACTTAGGGTGATCAACAATCATGATGGGAGGTTTTGATGGGCTTGGTTCAATCCAATTTGGGTAGGATTTGAACTTGGCTCAAATAGGTCAAATTGGCCACTTTGGGTCAAGTGGACCAATTAGGTTTAGTTGGCCTGATTTTGGGTTGAGTTTTATTTAGTTGAGTTTATATATGGATTTTGGATTGATATATAAATTTAATTGCAATTGGCTTGGGATCAAATGGGTTTTGGTTCATTTGAACATTTCAAGTCAAAAGGGTTAAGTTGGGTTTAACTTGGGTAGATTTTTTAGCTTTGATGATTGTAGATTTCATTTATATTTGTGAATATGATTGATTCATAAGAAAATCAATTGAATTTGGGTTTTGGAATGATGGAATTTGGCTAAGTCCATGGAGTTGGGTCAAGTGGCTTAAGTTTGGATTTTGGTTTGGTTTGATTTAGTTTTGATGATTTAAATGTATATTTTATTTAAATTTGTAGAGGTGATTGAAAATATGATTGATTTATGAGAAAATTAATTGAGTTTGAATTGAATTGGATTAATATTTTGCTAAGTTCATGGGATAGGCCATATGACTTAAGAAGGGTTTTGATTTAATTTGATTTAGTTTGATTTAATTTTGATCATTTGAATGTATATTTGATTTATATTTAGGAAGATGATTGAAGATATAAATTGATTTTGGATTGATTTGATATTTGGCTAAGTCCATGGGATATGTCATATGGCTTAGGAAGGGTTTCAAGTTTGGATTTGATCATGGGCTTCAATCATTTGGTTTTGGAATTGGGGATTGGATTTGGATTTGAATTTGATGTTTAAATTGAACTTGAGGTTTGGTTTGAGAAGGTGAATATATATTGGATTTGGGTTGTAAGGTAGGTGGATTATCCTATTCCCTAAGGTATAACCTAATCCTATGGTTAACCCTTTTAAGTCTTTAGGCTTAGGTTAAGTGTTTACCTAGTTGTTAGAAGTGTCTTATGACTAAGAAAGTCTTAGTGTCTAGAAAACTCCTAAGTCTAAGATGGAAAGATTGAATATGTGCTTCAAAAGTGAGGTCAAGAGGTCTGAGGCTCCATAGTGTTGCCCTTTGATATAGATGATTGGAAGATTGAAACCATGTTTCACATTATAGACTCAGATACATCTTTCAACACTTTGCTTGGGAAACCATGGATATGAGAACAACATAGTTCCATCCTCTACACAAGTGTATGAAGTTTGTGAGAGGTGGGATCTATGTGTCAAAAGAGATCTCAAGACATTTACGCTCAGGTCGATATATGAGGATGCGGCATACTATGCCCCTCCAAATCAACAAGTCTATTCTCGTAAACTTGGCAAAAGTTTAAAAATAAAAGAAAAAAAGTGAGAGAAAAGGAAAGAGAAAAAGAAAAAGGAAAGAAAATAAAAGGGAGCGAAAATAGACTTGGAGGAGGAAGTTGAATTCCACCCACGCTCGTTACTCCATTCAACATATGGATAGGGATGACGACCTCCACTGTGTAGAAGAAGAAGAGCAGTGAGGGCCCTAGGGTGAAAACCTCTTTAAAATCAACTTAATAGAAGATCTGTCCCAACTACTAGGAGTACACCTCCTATCCATATAGACTTTGAATCTAGTTCAAAGGATGAGCCATATATGGTTAGCATACCAACCAGCTCTTTTCAATAGTAGATTCCCTTGGAGGTGACACTTGAGTGAGATAGCAATGAAGACAAGGCTCCAAAGCAAAACATAAGTGTATCCAAGTCTATATGTAAAATAGTTAAGCATCAGTTGGGAACCTTAGCTCTAACCCCACTTTCCTCTCAAAAAGTAAAGGGTTTGGTAGTTAAGGAAGCCCTTAAGTCATCCATAGGTGTAAAAACTTAGAGGTTCTTTCTGGGAGCATCATCCTCAAGTCAAAAAGGTGATGTAGAACTTGAGGATGATTCATATAAAGATATAATAAAATTACCTTTTGGTTGGTTCTTGTCCTGTGTTCATAATTTAGCAAAGAAAGGGTTAATCTAGTCAAAGCATAGGTCAAACTACTTCAAAAGAATATAAAAGAACAAATGCAAAAGCTCTCCATCAAGACCGGACTATATAAGTGGCCCAAATGATGATGACAATTACTGCTAAGTCATCACCAATCATTTGGAATCTGATAGGTTCTTTTCAAATCATATTAACTCATATGAGGAGCTGTGCTTAAAAACTTTAGATGATCCAGCTGATTTTGAAGTCAAAGATGCATCGCCAGAGTTTGCAGAAGAGATAAAGTCAACCATCGATGAGTTCAAGGAAATCAACTTAGGAACTGAAGAAGATTCATGCTCGATATACATCAGTTTTTTATTGAATGAAATTGAAACCAATGACTTAGTTATGCTTTTGATTGAGTTTAAGGACTGCTTTGCATGGAGTTATACAGAGATGCTCGGATTGGCTCCTGACGTAGCAATCCATAAATTAGCAATAGAGCCTAATACTAACCCTATTAAGGAAACTCCTAGACGCATGTGATTAGACATAGAATAATAGGTCATTTATGAAGTCAAGAAACTGATCAATGGTAGCTTCATCCTAGAAGAAGATACCCTGCATGGCTATCCAACATCGTCCCAGTTAAGAAAAAGAATGACCAAATTTATATATGCTTCGATTTTAGAGATTTCAAGTCCAAAAGATGAATTTCCACTACCAATCCCAGAATTGATGGTGGACATTGCCTCATCTCATGCAATTTTTTCTTTCATGGATGGCTTACCTGGATATAACCAAATAAAGATGGCCCCTAAAGATGAAAGAAACACTACTTTTAGAACCCACGATCAAAATCTATTATTATAAGGTCATGCCTTTCATCCTTAAAAATGTCGATGCTACATACCAACGGGCTATGACTTGAATCTTTGACGAACTCATTCATCATCAGGTCAAGTGTTATGTTAATGATCTCGTGATTAAAAGTAGAGAAAAAGAAAGACCATATCTTTGACTTGAGAGTAGTTTTGGAATAATTAACACATTTTAACCTCAAAATAAACCCCATAAAGTGTCATTCAGAGAAGCTTTAGGGAAATTCCTTAGGTTTGTTGTCCGACACCATGGAATCAAAATCGATTCAGAGAAGATTAAGGTGAAGATAAATGTCACCCCCTAATAGTTAAACTCAACTTAGAGCATTCCATGGGTGGTTGGCATATCTAAGATGCATTATATCCAACATATCGGGAAGATGTCAACCATTCTCCGCATTTGTTAGAAAAGATGCCAAGTTTAAGTGGGATGGTAAGTGTGAGCATGCATTCGAAGACATCAAGCATTACCTGATGATGCCACCAGTTCTAGCTCTATAACGGAAAGTCCTTGGTTGGGGATGACTCCCTTATGCTTTCATACCCAAGCCAATGATAAGGAAGGAAAGCACTCTACTACCTCACCTATCATCTAATCCTCAGGCTATTTATCCACTTGAAGTAGCATCAGCTTTAATATTTGCATCCCAAAAACTATAGCACTACATGCTTCCTCATAAGGTGAACTTAATCTCTAGAATCAATCCACTATAGTATCTCATGATAACGTCGAATCTATCTAGACAGTTGGCATGATAGTCCATGATCCTCTTATAGTTTGACATTACCTTTGTACCCCTCCATGTGGTGAAAGGGAAAGCACTAGCAGATTTCTTAGCAGCACACCCACTTCCTGCTGACACTCCATTTAATGAGGATCTCCCCGATGAACAAATCATGGACTTAGGGGATACTAGCATTCACTACCAGGAGATGTACTTTGATGGCGAGGCTTCCTCAAAAAGAGGAGAAGAACCATAGTCTACTATTCTAGGAAAGGCAAGGGTAGGAATAGATCTCTTAATTCAAGACTGCAAAGTTTTGAGATACTCATATCTTCTATCTAATCTTTGCACCAACAACGAAGCTAAATATGAGGCTCTCATTTCCATTCTTGAGTTAGTTGTTACTCTAAGCATCCATAACATCAACATCTTTAAAGATTCTAAGCTAGTTATCAACCAAATTGTTGAGTCTTATAAGGTTATAAAGCCCAAGCTCCATCACTACCATAAGTACACCATGGAGTTATTAACCCAAATCCTAGAAGTTAGCATTTTTAAGAATACTTGAGGAGAGAATGTCATAGTGTATCCTATAGCAATGCTTGCCAAGGAGTTAGCATGTGCTGAGGATGAGTCAATAACAATAAAGGTCCAAAATAGACAAGTGTTATCCCTTATTGATATTGAACTCATCAAAAAGTACTCTCTTGAAGGTGAGGTTGTCATTGCCAGGAAGGATGAGGAGTTAGATTGGAGGAAACCATTCTTGGATTACTTAAATAAAGGAAAACTACCATATGAGAAATCCCAAGCCCATCAAATGATGTAGAAAGCACTTTCCTATGCTCTTATGGATGGTGTCTTGTACTGATAGTCTTTTGATATGGTTACTTGTTTAGACAAGCACGATAAGATCATGACCAGGTAATCAAGATTAAGATTATGTGGAGCCAACCAATCTAGTCTGAAGATGAAAACTAAGATCAAGAGACTATGATACTACTGGCCATCGATGATCAAAGATTACATGGATATGGCTAGGCGATGCCACCAATGTTAAATACACTGTGTGGTCCTACACCAACCACCCAACATTCTACATCCTACAATGGTCTCATGACCATTCGAGTGTTGGGGTACCTACATAGTGAGTCTAATTAATCTTACTTCTTCAAAGGGTCATCAATTTATCTTAGCTGCCTCTAAGTACTTTTCCAAATGGCCAAAGACAATTTTGCTCAGAGAGGTCACAACTCAACATGTGCTCTAGGTTTTTAGGAATCATATCGTATATAGGTTCGAAGTGCCTCAATGAATTATATCTGATAATGGTACTGCATTCAAGAGCATCGAGATCAACAAGTTTGCCCAAAGATATAACAACTTTGCCCAACATCAATAACTTTGCCTTAACGAATTATATTCTACCATCAACTACCTGAGGGCAAACAGCTAAGCAGAAGCCTTCAACAAAACTGTCATCTAAATACTGAAGAAGACACTTTGACAATAATAAGCGATAGTGGTATGAGCACTTAGTTGAAGCATTGTGGGCCTACTACACCACATATAGAACTCCAACTCAGTATACTCCATTCTTCTTATTGTATGGGTTCGAAGCCATTATACCATTAGAAGTCAAACTCCCATCACTAACGATAGCTATAGGTAGCAAGATCATAATAGAGCAAAACACCAAGTTGCGGTTAGAAGAACTTCAAGGTTTGGAGCAGAGACGACAACATGCATACCAAAATCTCAAGTTGTAAGAAGCTAAAATAATTCAAGCTCACAATAATTTGTCTGTCCTAGAGCTTTATAGGTAGGAGAGCTTATTTTAGTTCTGAGGAGATTGATTATTTCCCTTCGTAAGATGGGAGGCAAGTTTGGGAAGGTCCTTTTGCCATATAGAAGGCCTAATAAAGAGGGTCTTATCAGCTTATTAATCATAAGTGAGAATTCCCAATGCTTCCAATCAATAGGCTCTACTTAAAGAAATATTATAAATCTTCTTTAAAAATAACAATTATCAATGAAAATTACATTTTTAATTCAATCTCATATATGTTGAAAGTATTCTTGTTTCAGAATCTGCCATGATGTGTTTAGGGTAGTTGTAAGGAACCCAAGTAGCATCCTATCCTTCATCGACACAACACGAACACAAACTACACATAAACATATAAAATAAACACATATCTTTTGTCTCGTGCTACTTTGAGTTGAGACGCCCACAAACACTCACAAGAGTCAGCCGCTAACATGCTTGCTTGTGTGTCACCCAATGGTCTTCTTTTGAGGATGTAAGTCTACTAAGCTTTCCTTCCTTACATGGCCACTGACAAGCGCTTTGTTAGTTTGATAGGCCTTAATGTATCGATAAGTGCCCTGCTTGTTGGCTTCATTTAAGAGGATGTGAGTCCGCTATGCTTTTTCTTGTATTAACCTTCATGCACAGCTGAGTATATTTGAGGTTTAGATAAGTCCCCTAGCTCCTTCCCTCTGATTCAAGAATAAGTCCTCCTTTCTCGCCTCCTATGGTAGTCTCTCTGTGTTGTAAGCACATGCTTTTCCAGATTGATCATTAGACACCAACGCATTAGGTTGGTTGGTTCTCACTATGCTCATGCATCACTCATGCTGATAGATACACCTTAGGTTGGTTGTTCTCACACCTTAGGATACACCACTCATGGTAGATGTAAGTGCTACACTTTCTCGTTGGCCACCGTACACCTATAAGCTTTCTTTTTCAATAACCCTAGTAGCACCTCCCCTATGGACATTATATTTGGATCACGCCCTTACCCATTTAGACACTACTGTTACTATCAGCCAGCTTCCTTTCTAGTAACCACTGTGATTAGAGAATCCATCATGGATGATGTGATTCTCTTGGTCTAGTAAATTTGTGATAGGTCATATAAAGTTCTTCTTATGGTCCCTCACACACCAATAGGGTCCAATCAAACATATAAAGAAATATATATATTCACTTGTGGATTAGAGGACACCCTAGACCTTTTCCCAAGCATCCTATCTTTAGGCGTGTCAAAAAACTCCCTAAAATTGTGTGACTACTCTTGAGTTGATATAAGTCCCAAAGATTCACTCAAGTAAGTCGTTGATGTTGTACCAAAAGGTCACCCCAGTAGTTGTTCCCTGCTTTAGCCTTCTTCCTAGCATTGTCATTGTACACCAAAAAAACCCCTTAGATTGGCTAGCTCTACCCCACAGCTAGTTGACTATCCATTTGGATTTGTAAATCTGAGATAGGACAAGTATGATATAGCCCCTTCTCAATAGGTCCATCATACACTGACATGGTCTATAAATTAAATCTATTAAATTTGACGAAGCTCACGTCCCCAGCAGACATGCCCTCAATTTGAAAGCAAACTAAACAAAACAAACTATATCAAATCACATGAAACTAAAATAAAATTAACCCTGACTACTTTTGAGATGACATAAGTCCCTTGCGGCATTCACTTAGTAGCCACCCTAGGTCAAGTTTGATTTGTTGTTCATCCAACAAGTCACCCCAATAGTTGTTCCTAGCTTTGGAAGATTTAAGTGCCTTTTTTCCTAGACAACCATTGTCAAAAGGAAACCCCTAGGTTGGCTAGCTTTATCTAGAGTAGACTATCCCTTTGGATTTGTAAACCTTAGGTAGGTATAGCCCTTTCTCTTCCATACACCAACAAGGTCCATGAATTAACTCGATTAAATTAAACCCAATATGATTTTTTCTAGTGAGTTAAATCTCACCCTTCTCCCTCAAATCATATATGGTCAAGCAAACAAATTAAATTCAAAACCAACCTCCTAGTGGAGCCAAATTAAACCAACTCCCAAGAGAGTCTAAATCAAAAAAATCCAACCAAACTCTTATTCCCAGCAAATACAACCCCAAAAAAACTATGATATCAAACTCAAATCCCAATCCCCAGTGGATAGCCTGAAGCTGCTTCCCTAGTGAAAGGTTCATATACATAATCCCCAGCAGAATCGATCGATATCTCTATCAGATATGCCTCATCATCAATTAAAATAAAATAAATTAAAGTCGATTTGATCTTAATCTTTGGTGGATTGTAAATTTTTATACCCAGCATATCTTCTTTCCATAAATCATTTAATCAAATTAAATTCAAACCTTATCCCTGAGATTTTCTTCTTCTATGCCACATAGACCATTTACATGTCATGTCCAATGCATGTGTGATCTCCTCCATGTCCTTGACATGGAATTCTCATCTAATCTTATTTCTTCTCTTATCACCTTTAATACTTCAACTAAAAGCCTAACAATGTATCCATTCAAATTACATCATCTTAACATTATAATCAACATTTTATGATTTATGATGGTGCAAGCTCAAACTAAATATACAATATCATGCTAAACATAATTTAATGTGAATTAACGTACTATATTAAATTATAATATATGATGTTATATTATAATTTGCTATAATATAATATATTGTCTAACATTACACCTCATTAGAATTGCTTCAAAGGAACAAATAACAAAATTTTCTCAAAATATGAATAATGTTCATTTTGATGTAAAATTGTTATTTTTCTATTAGAAATGGTACAAAATAGCATAATGTTATTTCTTGGTGTGTGCCATGAATTTGGTAAAAATTCTTCCATCACAACCTTCAAATTAACACTTTTGTGAGTTTTGACCCAATGTATTATAACAAAAGTAAAACATACTAAAATGTACAAATTAGAACACACCACCACATTCATATATATATGAAGTTATATTATTTTGTACATTATATTTTAATACACTTTCATATTATATATATATTATCTTACATTACACTTTAAAATGAATCACTTTAAGCAAAAAAATTTATAAAATTTGCTGAAAAATGAACATTTATTTTGGATGCAAAATTCCATTATTTTTAATTAAATGACACACCATAGCACCCCCAATGATGTTCCCTAAAGCTTACCTTAAATTTGGCCAAATCCCATCATCTCACCTATAAATCAAGATTTTTATGAATTATACTAGTACAAACTCTACTATCATCATACTATAACAACAAAATATGCTTAACAATAAGTAATACTACACAAAAGTATGCTATAATGCATGATTCTACACTATGTTATGACATCCTATATTATAATACACTATAACATATTATATTATATTATATTTTATATCACATCAGAAGGGATTGCTTAAGATAAAAAATCATAAAATTAGTCTAAACAATATAAAAAACTATATATTTTAGTCGTATCACGTACATATTTTAAATTGAAATAGTACATTATGTTGCCATGCTCTAGCTATTATGAATTTAGCCAAATTCCACCATTTTTAAGCCTAAATCAACATTTTATAAATAATGCTAGTGTAGGCTGATGCATGATTGTATAAATACTAAAAGAATTTAAAATATGCATTAATATATTATAATATGATGATATACTACTACAACATATAATATTTATTTTGAATATAAAATCTTACTTTTTTACTACAAGTGGCGTAGCACACCTTTGGCACTACAACCTAATTTGCACTTCAAATTTAATAAATTTCATCATCTAATTTATTAAATCAATATTTTTATGATTTATATTTATATAGAATATAGGGCATAATATCATAATATACTAAAATATTTCAAAACATTTTATAACATCCAAAAACACCTCACTACATGATCAAATATATGATGCTACATTATACTATAATTTATGGTATTTTAATATGATTTAGGGTTAGGATTTAGGGTATTCAGGTCTCTAATAATCAAGCGAAAGTCTCTTGAAGACATTTTCTTTAGCTACCAAAACTATGTTAAGGTCAGGTCATTCTTTAGATCTACTCTTAATGACATCTTTATTCATGGTTTGGGGTTTAGGGTTAGTTTAGAGTTTAGGGTTTCAGTTTTAGGGTTCGTTTAGGGTTTAGGGTTTAGGGCTTAGGGTTTGGGGTTTAGGATTTTAGGTTTTAGGGTTTAAGGTTAGTTATTTTAGGGTTTATGGTTTAGGATTTTAGGGATTAAGGTTTAAGGTTTAGGGTTTAAGGTTTTCTTTTTAATAGAGAATGAATTCATGTTCAACATTTTTACTTTTCGATTTCATCAACCAAGAAAAATACCAAGTTTTTTAAGACACAAGTGATGACATAGATAAAAAATGAGCACGCCTAATGCAAATCAAAAACCCTAGATAACCAAAACCTTCTTTACTGTAAAGACACAGTTCCATAAGCAGTAAATCAGATCGACCATTCTTCAATTTCTCTAGTTCTCATCAGAACCTCCCTAGCCTCTTGAGTAGCGGAATCCACCATCATATCCATGATCTCTCCCTCTGCCAACACCACGACTATAACCTTTGTCGCTCCTCCAGCCTCCATAACCACCACTGCTCTGACCACCACCTCCATATCCAATAGTACTACTAGATCCCCCACCACCACAGTGATAACTTCCACCTCTGCATTCTCCTCCTCTGCTAGATTTAGACTTACCCTAGTTGTTAGTTATGTTCCTGCCATCAAGGTTCTCCACATTTTTAGAGTTTAGGGTTTAGGATTAGTAGCATAGGTTTAGTTAGATTTAAGTTTGGGTTTAGGGTTTAGTAGGTTTTGTGGTTAGGTTTATTATTAGGGTTGTGGTTTTAGGGTTTAGGGTTTATGTAGGGTTTAGGGTTTAGGTTTAGGCTTAGGGTTTATGATTTTTAGTTTAGGGTTTAGGGTTTTAGTTGTGGTTTAGGGTTTAGAGTTTAGTTTTTTTAAATTAAGCAAACCCAGAGGTTTTGGTTTATTACATATTTATTTATTTGGTTTTAATTTAGGTTTATTTTATTTAGTTTAATTTATTTATTTAGTTTAGATTTTTTTTTTATTTTAGTTTATTTTAATTTTAGTTTTTTAGTTGAGTTTATTATTTTATTTTTAGGTTTAGGTTTTATTTTTTTAGGTTTAACCTTTAGGTTTTATTTTATTTTTTTAGGTTTATGTTTTATTTTATTCATTTTCTTTAGGGTTTATTTATAGTTTATTTTATTTTATTTAGTTTTGGTTTTAGGTTTTGGTTTAGTTTATTTTAGGTTTAAGTTTAGGTTTATTTATTTAGTTTTATTTTAGTTTAGGTTTAGGTTTAAGTTTATCTATTTTCTTTATTTTATTTTTAGGTTTTAACCAGTTTTTAGATTTTATTTTTTATTTATTTTTAGGTTTTATTTTAGTGTATTTTAGGTTTAGGTTTTATTTAGTTTTATTTTATTTTATTTATTTATTTTTTTTATTTTTATGTTTAGTATTTATTTTATTTAGGTTTTATTTTAATTTAGTTTAGTTTTATTTTATTTTATTTTAGGTTTAGGTTTAGATTTTAGTTTAGTTTTATTTTATTTTATTTTATATATTTTTGGTTTATGTATTTTTTATTTTAGGTTTTATATTAGTTTAGGTTTTAGCTTTTAGGGTTTATTTTGTTTAGGGTTTGGGTTTAGTGTTGGGGTTTGTTGGGTTTAAGGTTTGGTTTAGGGTTTAGGGTTTAGAGTTTAAGGTTGGGTTTAGGATTTTAGGGTTTATATTTTGGGATTTAAGTGGTTGGGGATTCGTGGTTTAGGGTTTTGGGTTTAAGTTTTAGGATTTAGGCCTAGGGTTCATGTTTTAGGGATTTTGGTTTTTTTTATAACAGAGATTAAATTAAGATTCAACATTTCTTCTTTTCGATTTCATAAACCAATTAACACACGAAGTTTTCTAAGACATAAGTGATGACATAGATCAAAAATTAGCATGCATGGAGTAAATCAAAAACCTTAGATAACTAGAACTATCTCTATAAAGACAGAGTTCCATAAGCAGCAGATCAGATCAGCCATTCTTCAATTTTTCTAGTTCCTATCAGAACCACCCTGACCTGTTCAGTGGCTAAATTAACCATCATATCCCTGATCTATACCTCCTCCACCATCATGGCTATAACCTATATCGCTAGTCCTGCCTCCATATGTACCACTACTCTGACCACCACCCCAATATCCATGAGCACATCCGATCCACCGCCATCAATAGCCGCTTCGCCCACCGCAGATCTACTAAGCCTGTTGATCATGTTATTCCTTCCATCAAGGTTCTACCTATTCTTAAAGTTTAGGTTTAGGTTTAGGTTTATTAGGTTTTAGGGTTTATGTTTTTTTAATTTATTTAGTTACTTTAGGTTTAGGTTTAGGGTTTAGGGTTTAGAGTTTAGGATATAAGGATTTAGGATTTAGGGTTTTTTAAGGTTTAGTGTTCAGGGTTGTAGGTTTAGGGTTTAGGGTCAATTTTTGGGTTTATCATTTAGGGTTTCGGATTTAGGGTTTAGGGCTTTTTTTTTAAAATTAAGTAAACTAGTAAGTTTAGGTTCACTTAGTTTATTTAGTTTATTTTATTTTTAATTTTTTATTAGGTTTATTTTTTATTTTTATTTAGTTTAGGTCTTTTTTAATTTCTTTTGTAGGTTGAGGTTTAAGTTTAAAGTTTATTTTTTAGTTGAATTTTATTTTTATTTTATTTTTAGGTTTTATTTTTTATTTTGAGGTTTAGGTTTAATTTTTTTTTTTTTAGATTTTTTAGGTTTTATTTTAGGTTTTTAGGTTTTATTTTTAGTTTAGGTTTAGGTTTATTTTTATTTTATTTTATTTAGTTTAAATTTAGTTTTAGGTTTAGGTTTTATTTATTTTAGTTTAGTTTAGTTTAATTAGGTTTATGTTTATTTAATTTTGTTTATATTTGTGTTCACTTTTTCCTTTAGTTTTAGGGTTTAAGATTTATTTTATTTTTAGGTTTTATTTTAGGTTTATTTTTTTAGGTTTTTTTTTATATTTTATTTTTATTTTATTTTTATTTTATGTTTAGTTTTATTAAGGTTTTTTATTCTTAAGTTTATTTTTTTTTAGTTTAGTTTAGGTTTCTCTTTATTTTATCTTATTTATTTTATTTTATTTTATTTTATTTTAAGCTTTAGGTTTTAGTTTAGGTTTTTATATGATTTTATTTTTTAATTTTATTTAGGTTTAAATTTTTTTCTTTATTTTATTTTTAAGTTTTATTTAGTTTAGGTTTAGGTTTTTAGGTTTGTATGATTTAGGGTTTATGGTTTAGGGTTTTAGGGTTTAGGTTTGGGGAGTTTAGGTTGGCCTAGCGTGTGGTTTAGGGCTCAGCATTATGTAAGGTTTAGGGTTTATGGCTATGGTTTAGGGTTAGCTTAGGGTTTAGGTGTTTGGTCCAGACTGGTGGAGTTTGGGCTCAGTTATGATTTAGGAAGGTTTAGGGATCAGGTTAGGGTTAGGTTTAGGGTTTAGGGCTCAGTTTAGGTGGTTATTTAGCATTTAGGGTAGGTTTAAGGAGTAGGATTTGGGTGGGGTGGTTTATGGTTTAGGGTGCTTTTTCAAAAAAAAAAATTAAGCAAACCAAGTTTAGGTTTTTTATATATTTTTATTTTATTTTATTTTATTTTATATATTTAGGTTATTTTTTTTAATTAGTTAGTTTATTTATTTATTTTAGGTTTATTTATTTTAGTTTAGGTTTTATTTTAATTTATTTTTTCAGGCTTAGGTTTATGTTTATTTTGTGTTTAGTTTTATTTTTTATTTTGAGGTTTATTTTTTATTTTATTTTATTTTAGTTTTATTTTTTAGTTTTATTTTTAGGTTTATTTTTAGTTTATTTAGTTTAGGGTTTTAGTTTATTTAGGTTTAGGTTTAGATTTTATTTATTTTAGTTTATTTTAGTTTAGGTATGTTTATGTTTATTATTATTTTGGTTTAGTTTATTTTAGTATATTAGGTTTGATTTTTATTTATTTTTTTTTTAGATTTTATTTAGTTTTATTTTATTTTATTTTATTTTTTTATTTTATTTTAGGTTTAATTTATTTTATTTTTTACATTTATTTTTTATTTTATTTAGGTTTTTTTAGGTTTATTTTATTTTATAATTTAGTTTAGGTTTTATTTATTTTCTTTTATTTTAGTTTTTTTTTTTATGTTATTTTATTTTTTAGGTTTTAGGTTTAAGTTTAGGTTTAGGTTTTTTAGCTTTCAATTTTTTATTATTTTATTTTATCAGGTTTATGTTTTCTTATGTTTTATTTTAGGTTTATTTTATTTAGGTTTTAGGTTTTTAGGGTTTAGGTTTAGGTTTTAGGGTTTAAGGTCTAGGGTTTTAGGGTTTAGTGTCAGATTTGGGTTTAGGGTTTAGGGTTTGAGGTTTAGGTTTTAGGGTATAGGGTCGTAGATTTTATGGATTAGGGTTGTAAATTTTAGTGTTTAGGGTTTTTTATTAGTTTTTATTTTTTTTAAATTGTTTTATTTTTTAAAATAAAGTAAACTCATAGGTTTATGATTATTTAGTTTATTTATTCTTTATTTCAATTTATTTAATTTTTAATTTTTATTTAGGCTTATTTTTAATTTAGTTTAGTTTATTTATTTAAGGTTTATTTATTTTAGTTTATTTTTTTTTTTTTAAGTTTTTATTTTTTTTTATTTTTTTTTTATTTTATTTTTAGGTTTATTTTTTTATTTTATTTTTGGTTTAGGTTTAGGTTTTATTTTAGTATTTTAGGTATTTTTTTTGGTTTAGGTTTAGGTTTATTTATTGTCATTTATTTTATTTGGTTTAGGTTTAGTTTAGTTTAGTTTTTAGTTTAGGCTTAGGTTTTATTTATTTTAGTTTAGTTCATTATAGTTTAGGATTAGGTTTATATTATTATTTTAGGTTTAGGTTTTTTTTTTAGTTTAGGATTAAGGTTTTATTTTTATTTATTTGTAGGTGTATTTTGTGGGTTTATGTTTTATTTAGTTTTATTTTATTTTATTTTAGGTATTTTTATATTTTAGGTTTAGTTTTTATTTTATATAAGTTTTTATTTGTTAGTTTATTTTTAGGTTTTATTTATTTTATTTTAGTTTAGTTTTTTTTTTTATTTTATTAGTTTAGTTTTAAATTTATTTTATTTTTTTTTCATTTATTTTGGTTTAGGTTTTCTATTTTATTTTTTAGGTTTATTGAGTTTAAGTTTAGGATTTCAGCTTTTTAGGGTTTGTAGTTTAGGGCTTAGGTTTTAGGTTTTTAATTTAGGATTATTTTTAAGTTTTATTTCTTAGTTTATTTTAGTTTATTTTAGTTTATTTTATTTTATTTTAGTTTAGGATTTAGGTTTAGTTTATTTTAATAGTTTAGGTTTTAATTATTTTATTTTATTTTAGTTAGGTTTAGGATTATTTTATTTGGTGTATTTTATTTATATTTTAGGTTTAGTTTATATTTTTAGTTTGGGGTTTGGCATTTATTTTTATTTATTTATAAGCTTTATTTTTTAGGCTTATTTTTTAGGTTTAAGGTTTTATTTTATTTTATTTTATTTTAATTTAGGTTTATTTTAATTTAATTTGACATTTAGTTTTTATTTTATTCAAATTTTTTATTCTTAAGTTTATTTTATCTATTTTTACATGTTTATTTTAATTTTATTTATTTTGGTTTTTATTTATTTTTTTATTACTTTACTTATTTTAGATTTTTTTTGATTTAGGTTTAGTTTTGTTTTAGCATTTAGGGTTTTAAGGGTTTTGTGGTTTAGTTTTGGTAGGCTTTAGCTTTATGGTCACTATGGTTTAGGGTTTAGTTAGCCTGGGGTGGTTTAGTGGTTGGTAGTGTTTTGTTTTTTTATGGCTCATGGTAGGTTAATGGGGTTTAGGGTTTAGGTTTAGATTTATGGTCAGGTTAGTTTTGTTCCAGGTGGGGGGAGTGTGCAGTAGGTTAGGGTTGGTTTAGGGTTTAAGATTGGTTTAGGGTTTTGGATTTGATTGGATTTTTCAAAATTAAGCAAACCCAGAGATTATGTTTTAATTTATTTTTTATTTAATTTAGTTTATTTGATTTTTATTTTTCTTTAGGTTTATTTTTTGGTTTAGTTTTATTTTTATTTTACTTTTTAAGTTTAGGTTTTATTTTTTATTCTTATTTTAGTTTTTTAGGTTTAGGTGTTAGGTTATTATTTTAAGTTTATCTTTAGGTTTTGTTTTTTAGTTTAGGTTTAATTTTATTTTTTGATTATTTTATTTTATTTACTTTAGGGTTTAGGTTTATTTATTATAGGTTTAGGATTATGTTTTATATATTTTAGTTTAGGTTTACATTTATCTTATTTTGTTGATTTTATTTTTAATTTATGTTTAATTTAGGATTTGGGTTTTATTTTATATTTATTTTTTGGTTTAGGTTTTTATTTAATTTTTATTTTATTTTATTTTAAGTTTGTTTTATTTTTATTTTACATTTATATTTATTTTTTTTAAATTTTTATTTTTAGCATTATTTTATTTTATAGTTTAATTTAGTTTTTTATTTATGTTTAGTTTTTAATTTTAATTTTGTTTTTTAAGGTTTAAGTTTATATTTAGTTTTTTATTTTATAGTTTTGTTTTTATTTTATTTTATTTTTTATTTTACTTAGGTTTACGTTCTTTTATTTTTTTTCTTTTTTAGGTTTTATTTAGTTTAAGTTTAGGTTTTTTGGTTTTAAGGGTTTAGGGTTTTGATTTAGGTTTTATGGTTTAGGGTTGTAGAATTTAGGGTTTAGTGTTTAGGGTTTAGGGTTTATGGTTTACGGTTTGGGGTTTAGGTTTTAGGGTTTAGGGTTATAGATTTTAGGGTTTTTGGTTTTGAGTTTTGGATTTAAGGTTTAATATTTAGGGTTTAAAGCCTTTTTAATTTATTTTTAATTTTTAAAATTTATTTATTTATTCTAAATAAAGTAAACTCATAGGTTCAGGTTTACTTTATTTTAATTTATTTTTTTTTTATTTTAGTTTATTTTTTTTAATTTATGTTTATTTATATTTTATTTAGTTTAGTTTATTTTTTTTGGGATTATTTGTTTTAGTTATTTTTAGGTTTAGGTTTATTTTCTAGTTCAGTTTTATTTTTATTTTATTTTTTAGGTTTAGGTTTTATTTTTTATTTTCATGATTAGATTTAGGTTTTATTTTATTTTTTTAGGTTTAGGTTATAGGTTTATATTTTAGTTTTTTTTAAGTATTTTTTTTAGGTTAGGTTTAGGTTTATTTCTAGTTTATTTTATTTTATTGAGATTAGGTTTAGGTTTAGGTTTAAGTTTAGTTTAATTTAAGTTTAGATTTAGTTTTTATTTATTTTAGTTTAGTTTATCTTAGTTTAGGTTTAGGTTTATACTATTGTTATTTAATTTTAGATTTTTTTTTAGTTTAGGGTTTAGGTTTTATTTTTTTTTATTTTTATGTTGTATTTTGAGGTTATTTTTTAGGTTTAGGTTTTTATTTAGTTTTTATTTTATTTTAGTTTAGGTTTATTTTATTTTTATTTTAGGATTTATTTTTATTTTTTATTTTTTGTTTAGTTTAGGTTTTCAATTATTTATTTTAGTTTAGTTTTTATTTTTAATTTTATTTTCTTTTTAAATTTTATGGTTTAGGTTTTAGGTTTTTATTTTGGGTCTAATTTTAGGGTTAATTTTTTATTTTAGGTTTAGGTTTACATTTAGTTTATTTTATCTAGTTTAGTTTAGGATTTAGGTTTAGTTTATTTCAGGTTTAGATTTACTTTTAGTTTATTTTAGTTTTATCTATTTTAGTTTAGTTTATCTTAGTTTAGGTTTAGGTTTAAATTATTGTTATTTTAGGTTTACATTTTTTTAGTTTAGGGTTTAGGTTTTATTTTTTATTTATTTTTAGGTTTATTTTTTAGGTTTAGGTTTTTATTTAGTTATTATTTTATTTAATGTATATTTTTTAATTTTAGGTTTTAATTTTATTTTATAGAGGTTTTTTATTTTTTTAGTTTAGTTTAGTTTTATTTATTATTTTATTTTTAGTTTTTTTTTCTTTAAGATTAGGTTTTAGTTTATGTTTTATTTTATTTTTTATCATTTTATTTTGGTTTAAGTTTTTTTTATTTATTAATTTTAGGTTTTATTTAGTTTCTCTTTAGGTTTTAAGCTTTTAGAGTTTAGGTCTAGGTTTTATTTTAGGTTTATTTTTAGGTTTTATTTTCTTAGTTTAGGTTTAGGTTTACTTTTAATTTATTTTATTTTTTTGGTTTAGGATTTAGGTTTAGTTTATTTTAGGATTAAGTTTAGGTTTAAATTATTTTAGTTTAGTATATTTTAGTTCAGGTTTAGTTTTATTTTATTTTTATTCTAGGTTTAGTTTTATTTTAGTTTAGTGTTTGGGTTTAATTTTTTATTTATTTTAAGTTTATTTTTGGTTTTAGGCTTTTATTAAATTTTTTATTTTAGGTTTATTTTTTTTATTCTTTTTAATTTGGTTTATTATTATTTATTCATTTTAGTTTTTTATTTTTTATTTTCTTTAGGTCCAGTTTAGTTTTAGTTTAATTTAATTAAAATTTTTATCTATATTTTGGTTTAATTTTCTATTTAGCTTTTAAGGTTTATTTACTCAAGTTTAGGTTTTGTGGTTTTATAGTTTTTTAGGATTTAGGGTTTAGATTTAGTATTTGGGTTTAGGGAGGTTAAAGTTTGGTTTAGGATTTAGGGTAGGGTTTAGGTTTGGCTAGGGTTTGTTCAAGGGTTAGCTTAGGGTCAGTTTGTGGGTTTTAGGGTTTGTTTAGGGTTTATGATTTAGATTAATTTAAGATTTATGGTTTTGTTAGGGTTTAGGATCTTAGTTTAGTTTAGGGTTTAAGAATTTTAAGATTTGTATTGGTTTTAGTTTAGTTTGCAGGTTGGGTCAGCTGGGTTCATGGTTTAGGTTAGTTTAGGTTTGGTTTTATTGATGGTCCAGTATTTTTTAAAAAAATTAGTAAGTGGTTTATTTTTAATTTATTTAGTTTATTTTATTTATTTTTAATTTTATTTTATTTTTATTTTCTTTAGATTTTATATTTATTTATTTTAGTTAAATTTTTAGGTTTATGTTTAGGTTTATGTTTATATTTTAATTTAGTTTTATTTTTATTTTATTTTTAGGTTTAGGTTTTTTTTTTCTAATTTTATTTTTTTAGTTTTATGTTTAGGTTTATATTTTATTTTTTTAGGTTTAAGTTTTAAGTTATTATTTTAGGTTTATATTTAGGTTTTATTTTATAATTTATGTTTAGGTTTATTTTTAGTTTATTTTATTTTATTTACTTTAGGGTTTAAGTTTAGTTTATTTTAGGTTTAGGTTTAGGTTTTATTTATTATTTTAGTTTATTTTGTTTAGGTTTAAGTTTATTTGTTTATTTATTTTAGGTTTAGTGTTAAGTTTAAGTTTAGTTTTATTTAGTTTTTATTTTATTTTATTATTTTGTTATTTATTTGTTTAGGTTTATTTTAGGTATTTTATTTTATTTTATTTAATTTTAGATTTAAGTTTAGTTTAGATTTAAGTTTTAGTTTAGGCCAATTATTTTATTATTTTATTAATTTTATTTAGGTTTAGGTCTTTATTTATTTTATTTGTTTTATTAGTTTAGGTTTAGGTTTTAGGGTTTAGGTTTAGTGTTTAGTTTAGGTGTTGTGGTCGGGATTTGGGGTTAGGAGGTTTGAGGGTTTAGGGAGATGGGTTAGAGGTTATTTAGAGGGTGGGAGGGTTTAGGGTTTAGGGTTTAGGGTTTAGGAGGTGGGGTTTAGGTTTAGGTGGTTAGGTTTAGCATTTAGGGTTTAGGGTTAAGGTTTTTTCCTTTTTTATTTTTAGGGTTTAGGATTTAGGGTTTAAGGTTTATGGTTTATGTTTTAGGTTTAGGGTTCAGGTTTTAAGTTAGGGTTTAGTGTTTTTGATTTTTTTTAACATAAAACAAATTCAGATTCAACATTTCTTCTTTTTGATTTCATCAATCAAGTAACCCACCAATTTCTTTAAGACACAAGCGAGGACATGAATAAAAAATGAGCACGCATAGTGCAAATAAAAAAACCTAGATAACTAGGTCGTCTCTACTATAAAGACATAATTCCATAAGCAGTAGATCATTTTGACCATTCTTTTATTTCTATAGTTCTCATCGTAACCACCGCCTCTAGTGGTAGGATCCACCATCATATCCCCTATTTCCCTCCGCCACCACCATGCTATAACCTCTCGCTCTTCCCGCCTCCATAACCACACTCCAACCACCACCTCCTCTCCACTCCCATCAAGACTGCTAGACAGATGTTCCTTCCATCTTACCCATCCAGGGTTTTAGGTTTAGGTTTATTAGGTTTTAGGGTTTAGGTTTATTTTAAATTTATTTAGTCACTTTAGTTTAGTTTAGGGTTTGGTGAGGTTTAGGATTTAGGTTAGGTTTAGTGTAGTTTAGGGTTTAGGGTTTAAGTTTAGGGTTTAGGGTTTTTTTGTTTATGATTTAAGAGTTTAAGTGGGTTTGTGTTTTTTATGATTTAGGTTTAGGGTTTAGGATTGTGGGTTTAGGTGGGTTTAGGGAGGATTTAGGTTTATGGGTGAGGTTTAGGATTTTAGAGTGGTTTGTGGGTCAGTTTAGGTTTATGTTTAGGATTTGGGAATTAGAAAATGGGTTTAGGGTTTTCTTTTAAGCAAACCCAGATTATTTAGTTTATTTTATTTTTTATTTTTATTTAGTTTAGTTAATTTATTTTAGGTTTTTTTTAAGTTTAGTTTTTTTTAAATTAGTTTATTTTATAATTTTAGGTTTAGGTTTATATTTATTTTTTAGTTTAGTTTTATTATTTTTATTTTTTAGGCTGAGGTTTTATTTTTTATTTTAAATTTAAGTTTAGGTTTTTTTTTGTTTTTTTTAGGTTTAGGTTATAAGTATTTATTTTAGGTTTATTTTTAGGTTTTATTTTTTTAGTTTAGGTTTATGATTACTTTTAATTTAATTTATTTTATTTAGTTTAGGATTTAAGATTTGTTTATTTTAGGTTTAGGTTTAGGTTTTATTTATTTTAGTTTAGTTTATTTTAGTTTATATGTTTATTTTTATTTTTTATTTTATTTGGTTTTTTTTATTTTTTTAGTTTAGTTTTTTTTATTTATTTATTTAGGTTTTATTTAGGTTTATTTTTTATTTTTTATATTTAGTTTTTTATCTATTTTATTTTAGGTTTATTTTATTTATTTTTTGTTTAGTTCTTTATTTAGGTTGTTTATTCTTAGGTTTGTTTTATTTTTTAGTTTAGTTTAGGTTTTTTATTTTTTTATTTTAGTTTTTTTTTAATTATTTTATTTTATTTTATTTTTAGGTTTTATTTTGTTTACATTTATGTTTTTAGGTTTTTGTAGTTGGGGTCCAGGGTTTAGGTGGGGTTTGGGTTTAGTGGTTTAGTCAGGGTTTGTGGTAGATTTAGGCTTTAGGGTTTTAGGGTTTGGGGGCCTGGTTTTGGGTTTAGGTTAGGTTTAGATCAGCTTTAGGTTTAGGGAGTCATGATGATTGGGCCTGGGGTATGGTAGGGTATATGTGTAGTTTAGGGTAGGTTGTGTCAAAGTGTTTAGGATGTTTAGCGTTTGGTTTTAAATTAAGCAAACCCGATAGTTTATTTATTTATTTTATATTTTTATTTATTTTTTATTTAGTTTATTTATTTATTATAGTTAAAATGTTTTAGTTTATTTTTATGTTTATTTTAGTTTAGTTTATTCTTATTTTATTTTTAGGTTTAGGTTTTATTTTTATTTTAGGTTTAGGTTTAAGTTTTTATTTTATTTTTTTAGGTTTATGTATTAGGATTTTATTTTAGGTTTATTTTTAGGTTTTATTGTTTAGTTAATGTTTAGGTTTATTTTTTAGTTTATTTTATTTTATTTAGTTTAAGTTTAGTTTTAGGTTTAGTTTATTTTAGTTTAGTTTAGTTTAGGTTTAGGTGTATTTTATTTTGTTTATTTTAGGTTTAGGTATTTTTTTATTTGTTTAGGTTTTATTATTTATTTATTTTAGGTTTATTTTTAGGTTTTATTTAAGTTTAGGCTTTTATTTAGTTTTATTTTATTTTATTTTACATTTAAGTTTTTATTTTAATTTTTTTTTTTTAGTTTAGTTTAGGTTTTTTAATCATTTTATTTTAGTTTAGTTTTATTTTTATTTTATTATATTTTAGGTTTAGTTTAGTTTAGTTTAGGTTTAGTTTAGGTTTATTTTATTTTATTTGATTTTTTATTTTATTTTATTTATTTATTTATTTTTTAGGTTTTATTTTATTTAGGTTTAGGTTTTAAGTTTTAGTGTAGGGTTTAGGGTTTAGGGTTTATGATTTGGGTTTAGGGTTTAGGGTCAAGATCAGTAGTTTGGGTTTAAGGTTTAAGGTTTAGGTTTAGGATTTTAGGGTCATAATTTTAGTGTTTAGGGTCAGGTTTAGGGTTTAGGGTTTAGTTTAGGGTCTAGGGTCCCCAAGGTCTTAGGGTTAGGTTTAGGCTTACAATTTAGGTTTAGGGTTTTAGGTCCATGTAAGGGTTTTAGGATTTTATATTTGGGGTTTAGGGTTTATGGTTTAAGGTTAATTTTAGAGTTAGGGCTTTTTTTATTTTTTTATTTTTTTATTTTTTTATTTTTTTAAATTAAGTAAGCTGGTAAGTTTATGTTTATTTAGTTTATTTTTTTATTTATTGTAGTTTATTTTTTTATTTTTATTTAAGTTTATTTTTATTTTTATTTAGTTTAGTTTACTTATTTTAGGTTTATTTATTTTAGTTTAGGTTTTTTATTTTGTTTATTTATAGGTTTTTAGGTTTATTTTTAGTTTATTTTATTTTATTTTTGATGTTTAGGTTATATTTTCATCATTTTAGGTTTAGGTTTAGGTTTTTATTTTATTTTTTTTAGGAGGTTTAGATTTTAATTTTAGGTTTACTTTTTTTAATTTAGGTTTATTTTAGTTTTATTTTTTTTAGTTTATGTTTAAGTGTAGTTTAGTTTAGCTTTTATTTATTTTTGTTTACTTTATTTTAGTTTAGGTTTGGTTTATTTTATTTTGTTTATTTTTTATTTATTTTAGGTTTAGTTTTTTTTTAGTTTAGGTTTAGGTTTTCTTTTATTTATTTTTAGTTTATTTTAGGTTTAGGTTTTATTTACTTTTATTTTATTTTATTTTAGGTTATTTTTTTTTATTTTATATTTTAGCTTTTATTTTAGTTTAGGTTTTTTATTCTTAGGTTTATTTTATTTTTTTAATTTAGTTTAGGTTTTTTAATTTATTTTATTTTTTCTTAGGTTTAGTTTATTTTTATGTTTAGGTTTATTTTAGTTTAGGTTTTATTTTATTTTATTTTTTATTATTTAGATTTAGGTTTTTTCTTATTATTTTTAGGTTTTATTTAGTTTAGGTTTAGGTTTTTAGGTTTAGGGTTTGTTTTCTTTTTGTATCCAGGTTTTAGTTTATGTTTAGAGTTTGTGGGTTTTGTTTTAGGTTTGGGGTTTAGGTTTTGGGTTTAGGGTTTAGGGTTTAGGGTTGGGAGTTTGGGGTTTGGGGTTTATTTAGTGTTTTAGGGCTTTAGGGGCAGGTTTAGGGTTTAGGGTTAATTTTAGGGTTTAGGGTTTAGCATTAGGGTTTTTTTTATTTTTTTTATTTTATACTTTTAGGGTTAAGGGTTTACATTTAGGGTTTATTATTTAGGTTTTAGGTTTAGGGTTTTTGGTTTTTTTACAGAGAACAAGTTCAGATTCAACATTTCTTCTTTTCAATTTCATCAACCAAGTAACACACCAAGTTCTCTAAGGCATAACATATATACAAAAATGAGCACGCATAAAGCAAATCAAAAACCCTAGATAACTAGAACTATCTCTATTGTAAAACAGTTCCATAAGGCACCGATCGTTCTTCAATTTCTCCGCCCCATCAGAACCACCCGACCTCTCGAGTGATCCACCATCATATCCTTGATCTCTCCTCCACCACCACATGTGTAACCTCTATCATCCCTTCCTAACCACCATGCCCACCACCACCTCAATATCCACCAAGACCTCCGATCCCCACCACCACTCGATAATTGTTACCTCCACCTCCACCGCATCTAAACCCAACTTGGACGTTGATGTTCGCCACAATGTTCTTCCTATTCTTAGGGTTTTGGTTTAGGTTTATTAGGTTTTAGGGTTTAGGTTTATTTTTTAATTTATTTAGTTACTTTAAGTTTAGGTTTAAGGTTTGGGGTTTAGGGTTTATGATTTTTTTTAAATCAAATGATTTCATAACAAAAAAAGAAATTACTAGATCAAACAAGACATTATCCTCTAAAAACTGATAAAATAGGATAAAATAAAATGCGATTCAAAAATTCACAAAAATAGTATTTCACAAAATCTTTTAACTCCTAGAGATAATAAAAATTTATTTGATAGAAGGCCAACAAATCTTAGTCGAACAAGCTAAATCCCATATCATCATCAGATTCCTGAGTAGGCTCTTCCTTCTTGTCTCCCACTACAGCAGTCGGAGCAGTAGCAGCAGCAGGAGTACCAGAAGGATTAGGCGCAACAACCACAACAAATTTACTAGGACCTTTCAAATACTACTTAACCTTCTAGGCTTGCGGGTATGTGTAATCAGTGGCAATCATGACAGCGAGGACATTCTTGTAAGCATTGATGAACATGGGGGCACTACTACAAGGGTGGGATAAGAGGGGGCTAGTTAGAGAGAAGTGATCATTGAAAAGAATACCAAAAACTTCTCAATGAGATCATGTTTAGTGAGGTCAAGTACCTCAGTACTGAACACCGATCCACCATCATACACAGACTAGACACCAAGGCCATAAGAGAATGGCCTAATTCCCAGCTTAGCGAGGAGTGCAACCTCTAAGGATCCCACCTTATCACCTTTTTTAATTACCTTAACTGGGGTGACAAATTCAACAATACCCTTACTGATCTTATTTAGGATGTTCAAAACCTAGAAGAACGAAGTCTATGAAGGATCCATACTGGTGTTGCCTGGAGGAACCACAGCACCAATAGGTGCAATAAGACCAATGCAGGTAAGAGCACCAACTTTGTATTTTACAACCTTTCATAAAAATCACCTTTCATAAAAATCAGCACAACCGAGGTTTAGGGTTTAGGGTTTTAAGGTTAAAGTTTATAGGATTTAGGGTTTAGGGTTAGGGTTAGGTTCTTGGGTTTAGGGTTTAGGGTTTAGGGTTTAAGGTTCAAGGTTTTTTAAGCATTAGGGTTTAAGGATTTTAGGCTTTAGGGTTTACGGTTTGGGGTTTATGATTGTAGGTTTAGTGTTGTAGGTTTATGATTTAAGGTTTAGGTTTAGTTTTAGGTTTAAGTTTAGCATTTAGGATTTAGGATTTAGGGTTTAGAGTTTTTTTTCAAAAAAAATTAAGTAAACCGGTAGGTTTAGATTTATTTAGTTTATTTAATATTTCTTTTAGTTTGTTTTATTTTTATTTCAATTTATGTTTATTTTTTATTTTTATTTATTTTAGTTTATTTATTTTAAATTTATTTATTTCAATTTAGGTTTTTATTTTTGATTATTTTTTAGGTTTAGGTTTAGGTTTACTTTTTAGTTGAGTTTAATTTTAATTTTATGTTTTAGGTATAAGTTTTATTTTTTATGTTTAGGTTTAGATTTAGGTTTAGCTTTATATTTTATTTTTTTTTGGTTTAGGTTTTAGATTTTTATTTTACATTTATTTTTAGATTTTATTTTTTAGTTTAAGTTTAGGATTATTTTAGGTTTATTTTATTTTATTTTATTTAGGTTTAGGTTTAGGTTTAGGTTTAGTTTATTTTAGGTTTAGATCTAGGTTTTATTTATTTTAATCTACTTTATTTAAGTTTAAGTTTAGGTTTATTTTATTTTGTTTATTTTATTTTTATTTTAGGTTTAGTTTTTTTTTTTCAGTTCTGGGTTTAGCTTTTATTTATTATTCAGTTTTTGATTTATTTTTTAGGTTGAGTTTTTTATTTTATTTTATTTTCAGTTTATTTTGTTTTTATTTTACATTTAGTTTTATTTTATTTTTAAATTTAGTTTTGGTTCATATTTATTTTATTTTAGTTCATATTTATTTTTATTTTATTTTATTTTTAGGTTTAGGTTTAGGTTTTATCTTAGGCTTTTATTTTATTTTATTTAAGTTTAGGTTTTATTTATTTATTTTATTTTTAGGTTTTATTTAGTTTAGGTTTAGGTTTTTTAGGTTTTTAGGGTTTTCATTTTTTTTTATTTTGGTTTTATTTTAGGTTTTAGGGTTTTGGGTTTTGGGTTTTGGGTTTAGGGTATAGTGTTTAGGCTTAAGAGTTTAGGGTTTAGGGTTTAGGATTAAGTGTTTAGGATTTTTTTTTAACTAAAAGGAATTTATTGCTCAGAAAAATAGGTACAAGAAGACCAGATTAGAGACTAAACTCAACAAAAAAGAAACTACTGCTCAAATGAGCTATAGGAAAATCCTAAAGAGTTTAGTCCCTAAACTAATACATCAAAGAGCAATAAAGGAAAAAACAAAGACAAAACTATGAAAGCCTAGCAAGAGGTAGTAAAGGGGAAGAATCCACGGAGCTCCAAAAGAACCTCGAAAGTGATGAAGATCCATAAGAAATGGAAACCTACAACCTATAATTGAAGACAACTCTAGGCATCTAAGAAAAAAGAGACCATTAGTAAGACTCTATAGCTTCCTCCAAGAAGAAGAAAAGACCAACTAAAAAAAAGAACCTACAACCTGAAGAAATCTCAGCCAGAAGGAGATCAAAAACCACAAAGAGAAAAAAACTCAACTCAGATATGAGAAAAGAAGGATAGTCACAATAATGAGGGCATCAAATCCTAAGTGTATCCACATTAAAGAAGTGTTACAAATAGGTAGAGTCACCAGCCACAAAAATATCAAGGAAAAAATCCATCATATCATCATAGCCATCCCAGCCAAAGAAAAATACAAACCTATCATAATAGCCACCCAACCAAACAAAAAGTGAAGCAAAGAAACAAAAAGAGAGGAGACCAACATATAAGATTAACATAAACCAAGAAAACCAAATATGAACACCTCTTAAAAAAGAGAGAGAAAAGAAGCTCACAACCCAAAAAAAAGAGCCCTCAAAGTTGAAGCCAACAGAGCCCACAACAACACCAATCTAATGCCACAAAGGCACCAAGCAAACATAGCCCACAATAACACCAATCCAAAACAACCAAGGCACCAACCAAAGGAAAGGAAATAACCAACAGAGTAGCCACACAATAGAGCATCCAAGAAAAATTTCCCAAGAAAGAGCAAGTGAACCAAACCAACCAACAAAAAAAAGAAGAAGACTAGCAATAGCTAAAATAAATAGCTAGAGAAACAACCAACCAATGGACAAACCACACGCCAAGGACAAAATTCCCAACCTACCAACAACAAAGAAAGCAAAAGCACCAACCAAAGAAATGCAAGCTAATAGGAACAAAGCCACCAGCACAAAACCAACTAGTCAAAGGGCACCAAAAACCAAACACACAGGAAGCCAGAAACTCCAAGCCAAAAGGTGGAAAATTAGCCAAGAAGCCAATACTCCAGCTAACAAGAAAATGCACAACAAAAGCCATCCAACAGAGAATAAAACAAGCCAAAAGAAAAAACCTCCCAAAGACACAAGAGATTATTTCTAAGAAGCTATAAAATAAGTAACCCTCGGCAAGTGAGGAGGGGCATAAATCTGTACACTTTTTCTTCTTTTTCTTCTGTTAAATAGTTTTATAACCATGCCCTTTCTCCAAAAAATATCCATCCAAAAATGAATCAATATTGTTATAAAAGGCATGGGGATCAACAGAAGCTATCAATTTCAAATAAGAGCATTCAGAATCGTGCACAACATTAGACAAAGGAAAATTAGAAGTAGTATGCATTTCAAAATTAGAAGTTAAAGAAGGAGCAAAAATAGCTTTATTAAGAAGGAAATAATCAATATTTTTACCTTCTAACAAAATCTAAAGAGTATCCTCCCTATCTTCATTCATAAAAGAAGCAATTGAAGCATAATCCAGATTTTTAGTATAATCTTCATGCAAGAAAATAAAATAAGATTTAAATCACTTAGAAACACATAGAAAATTACCAAAATTATGAATAAAATTACCAACCATAGAAAAACCATCATTTTGAATTGAAATAGAACTATTAACATTGAGAGAGTTGTCACATGTATCTAAATATTATTTTTTAAAAGAAGGATCACCAATATTAACATGATTGTCAGGACTAGAAGTTAAAATATCAAAAATAAGAACTTTTTTTCACCACCATTCTTAATCAAAGAAGGCAAAGAAATAGTCTCTTTCCCATGATCTAAAGTAGAAATAGGAGAAAGAGAAACAACATCCAACTGATTGGAAGAAATGGTGTTAGCATCAATAATACTCGAACCATCATAATGAAAGGACTTATGCATAACATCCAAACCATTAGAATTATTAACCATAGCCTCTAAAGTCTTTCCTTTAATAAAATAATCTAAAGAAACACTTAGAGCATGATTATTAGTTAAAATATTTTCCAAAACATCAGAATTACCTTTCACATTAGACAAATCAATAATAGGTAAAATGTTTTTAGAAGATTAAGAAATTTGGTTTTGCAAAACATCAGAATTTCAAATAGCATATTTTCCATTATCCAACTTGAGAGAATTATCAGTTTTTTCATTTATTGAATTCTTACTGGTGGTTTTCTTCCTAAGAGAGGGATGAGCAATAAAGCATTCAAAAATTTCATGCTAATGAATCTTATAATGATTACAAAAAATGGGAAATTTCTCAAAAATAACTTTCTGAAAATAATCACATTTCTCTGAACCAAACAAAATTTCATTTGGATATTTTTTAGTAATATCAATCACTACAAGAATTCTAACAATAGACGGTCTAGAAGAAATTGTTGCTTGATCAACTTGCAAAGGCACCAAAAAATCAACCAATAGCATAAATAAAAATTGATGATTAAATAGATGAATCCTCAAATTAGGTAATGAAATCCAAATAACATGAGACTCTTCATTAACATCAAACATAGGCTCAATTCGAATACATTTGATAATTAAAAACATAGTAAGAATGCCTCGAAAAATTATTCCATAATCAAAGTCATTAGAAAGTTTAATCTGAATATGCCTTGCATCAATTAGCCCAATAGAAAAAGAACCAAATAAATTTAAGCTATCAAAAAAAGAAAGAATATCTTCCATGTTTAGACTTTTAAATGAAAACTTTTCAATCAAAGAAAAACCAAAAGGCTCAGCTAATATTTCAGTATCCTCATATGAAATCATATTGTCGGACTACCTTTAAAAGTCGTATGAAGCAAATTCAAAGGAGGCTCTGTGGAGGAATTCTTACCAGCTAAAGTCTCTTTGAAAGATTTATTAATAATAGGTAATTTAGAGGTAGGGCTACCCAAAAAATCTAATACCCTAGCTAGATCCATCGACACAAAGGATTTACCCCATGGATTTGAAGAAGCCGGTGTCATGAAAAGAACAGGTCAAGATCGGCCCAAGGCCGATAATCTATAGGGAATACAAAAGAGAAAACACTCAAAAACTCACCAAGAACATGAGGGATCCAAAAAGTGCTCAATAAGAGGGTTTAGTTTAGTTTTAGGTTTAGTGTTTATTAGTTATTATTAGGTTTTATTAGTTTATTATTATTTTTATGTTTAGTTTAGTTAGTTTAGTTTTAGTTAGGTTATTAGTTTTGTTTTAGTTAGTATTATTTTAGGTTAGTTTACGAGGTTGGGATAGGTTTATTTTATTAATTTATTTAGTTAGTTGATTTAGTTTATTTATTTCTTAGGGTTTGATTTATTTTAGTATATTTATCAGTTATTATTAGTTAGTTTGTTATTTATTTATTTTAGTTAGTTAATATTATTAGTTTATGGTTTTATTATTATTTAAGTTTTAGTTAGTTTTTGTTAGTATTTTTGTTTTATTAATTTAGTTTTGTTAGTTTATTTATTAGTTTATTAGTTTAGTTATGGGTTTAGGATTATTATTTTATTATTATTAGTTTTTTAGTTGTGTTTATGGCTTAATTTTTTATTAGTTATATATTATTTATTATTATTATTAGTTAAGTTAGTTGGTTTATTATTCATTTTATTTTAGATTAGCTTTTTTTGTTTATTATTATTAATAGATTATGTTTAATATTATTAGTTTTATTATTATTATTATTTTATTTTTTAGTGGGGTTTAGGTTTAGTTATTTAGTTATTTAATTTATTATTATTATTATTAGTTTATTAGTTAGTTAGTTAGTTATTTATTTAGTTTAGCTAGTTGTTATTACTAGTTAATGATTTTATAATTTTTTAGGTTTTAGTTTGTTTTAGTTACTGATTTTATTTTATTAGTTTAGTTTTATTAGTTCATTTATTAGTTTATTAGTGTACTTAGTTTAGCTATGGGTTTAGGTTTATTAGTTTATTATTATTAGTCTTTTTAGTTTAGTTTATGGTTTAGTTTTTAATTAGTTATTTATTTATTTATTATTATTATTACTATTAGTTTAGTTTGGTTTATTATTATTTTAGTTTTAGTTTTTTAGTTTATCATTATTATTAGTTTATGTTTATTATTATTAGTTTAATTATTATTATTTAGTTTATTTATTTTGTTAGGGTTTAGGGTTTAATTATTTAGTTATTTATTAGTTAGTTTATTATTAATTAATTTATTTAGTTAGTTAGTAATTAATTATTATTATTATTATTATTAATTTTTATTAGTTTAGTTATTGTTATTTAGTTTTATTATTATTATTATTTGTTTATTTATTAGGTTTATTAGTTTTGTTATTTAGTTAATTTTGCTTTATTTAGTTATTAGTTTATTAGTTTATTATTAGTTATTATTACTTTTTTTATTTGGTGTTTTATTTTAGTTTATTATTATTTATTATTAGTTTATTTTGGTTTAGTTATTATTATTATGTTTATTTATTAGTTAGTTTTTATTATTTTTTAGTTTAGGTTTATGGTTTAGTTTTAGTTAGTTATTCAGTTATTTATTTTTAGTTAATATTATTAGTTTATTATATTTAGTTTTACTATTTATTATTTAATAGGGTTTTAGTTTATTTATTAATTAGTTTAGTTTTATTAGTTAGTTTTTCTCGTTAGTTAGTTTATTAGTTTGTTTATTTATTAGCTATTGGTTTTAATTGTTAGTTATATATTATTAGTTTTAGTTTTATTAATTTTATTTAGTTTATTATTAGTTTTAGCTTTTGATTAGTTATTATTAGGTTTTTAGTTTAGTAGTTTTATTAGTTTATTATTTATTAGTTTATTAGGTTTAGTTAGTTTGTTATTAGTTAGTTTTAGTTTAGTTTTATTATTAGTTTATTAGTTTTTTTAATTATTGTTTAATTATTATTATTAATTTTATTAGTTTAGTTATTAGTTATTTTAGTTTAGTTTAGTTTGTTATTATTATTTTATTAGTTAGTTTTATTTTAGGTTGGGGTTTAGTGTTTAGTTTATTTAGTTTTATTATTATTATTTTATTTTTTATTATTAGTTATTATTATTAGTTTGTTTTTTAGTTAATTTAGTTATTAATTATTTTTGTTAGTTTATTATTATATATTATTAGTTCATTATTTTAGTTTTATTACTTAATTTTTATTTAGTTTATTATTATTTATTATTTTAGTTAGTTTAATGTTTTGTTTAGTAATAGTAATTTATTTATTTATTATTATTATTATTAGTTTAGTTTAGTTTTTTATGTTATTAGGTCTTATTATTTTTTGTGTTTTTAGTTATTATTAGTTTTAGTTTAGTTTATTTATTATTATTATTTTATTATTAGTTTAGTTAGTTTTATTTAGTTTATTATTATTATTAGTTTATTAGGTTTGTTTATTATTATTAGGTTTATTTTATTTATTTAGGTTTTATTTATTATTTAGTTTATTATTAGTTTAGTTTTTTTATTAATTTGGTTATTAGTTTTATTTTTCTTAGTTATTATTAGTTTAATAGTTTAGTGTTAGTTATTATTAGTTATTTAGTTTTAGCTTATTAGTTTTTTTAGTTTTATTATTAGTTTTAGCTATTATTATTTAGTTAGTTTATTATTAGGTTCAATTAGTTTATTAGTTTATTAATTTTAGTTATTAGTTAGTTATTTATTATTTATTTATTTTAGTTTAGTTAGTTTAGTTATTATTAGTTTAGTTATTGGTTTTAGTTTTATTATTAATTAGTTATTTATTAGGTTAGTTATGTTTAGGGTTTAGGTTTGTTAGTTAGTTATTATAATTAGTTATTTATTTATTAGGGTTTAGTTTAGTTAGTTTATTAGTTTAGTTTTAGTTATTAGTTTAGGTTTTGTATATTTTTAGTTAGTTTATTAGTGTAGTTTTGTTGTTTATGTTTAATTTAATAATTAGTTTGTTTGTTAGTTTAGTTAGTTTTTATTATTATTAGTTTATTAGATTCTTAGTTTTTATTTAGTTAGTTTAGTTTAGTTTGTTCTATTTGTTTTTATTTTAGTTTATTATTAGTTTTTCTTTATTATAAGTAAATTAGTTTTAGTTTTAGTTAGTTTAGTTTAGTGTTTTATTAGTTTATGATTAGGGTTTAAGGTTTAGGGTTTAGGGTTTAGGGTTTAGGATATGGGTTTAAGGTTTTAGGGTTTAGGGTTTAAGGTTGTAGGTTTAGTGTTTAGGGTTTAGGGTCAATTTTAGGGTTTAAGGTTTAGTGTTATGTCAATTTTCTTTTTTTATTTTGTTATTTATAGGGTTTAGGGTTTAAGTTTTAATTTAGTGCTTAGGTTTTTGGGATTTTTTTTTACAAATAATAAATTCAAATTTAACATTTCTTCTTTTTTATTTCATCAACCAAGTAACACACCAAGTTCTTTAAGACACAAGCAACGACATAGATAAAAAATGAGCACATATCGAGCAAATCAAAAACTTAGATAACTAGAACTATCTTAACTATAAAGACATAGTTCCATAAGCAATAGATTGGATTGGCCGTTCTTCTGTTTCTCTAGTTCCCATCAAAACCACCCTGGCCTTTTGAGTAGTGGGGTCCACCATCATATTTACATTCTCTCCCTTCGTCACCACCACAGTTATAACCTCCGTCGGTCCTCCCGCCTCTATAACCACCAAAAACTCTGATCACCACTTTCATATCCAGCAACACCTCTATATCCCCCACCACCACTGTGATAACCCCCACCCTCACCCTCGCCTCCACCGCCATATCTAGACTAAGCCTGGTTGACGATGATGTTCATGTCATTAAGGTTCTTCCCATTCTTAGGGTTTATGTTTAACTTTAGGTTTATTAGGTTTTAGGGTTTAGGTTTATTTTTAAATTTTTTTTAGTTACTTTAAGTTTAGGTTTAGGTTTAAAGTTTATGGTTTAGGGTTTAGGGTTTAGGGTTTAGGATTTAGTATTTAGGGTTTAGGGTTAGGGATTAGGGTTTAAGGTTTAAAATTTTATGATTTTGGGTTTCAAGTTTAAGGTTTAAGTTTTAGGGTTTAGGTTTTAGGGTTTAGTGTTTAGGGTTTAAGGTTTAGGGTTTTTAGGGTTTAGGGTTTAGGATTTAAGGTTAGCTTAGGGTTCAAGGTTAGTTTAGGGTTTATGATTTTGTGGCTTTAGGTTTAGTTTGGATTTGGTTTAGGGTTTGGGAAGTTAGCTTAGAGTTTAGGGTTTAGAATTTTAGAATTTAGGGTTTATGGTTTACGGTTTAGAGTTTTAGAATAAGGGTTAGTTTAGGGTGTAGGGTTTAGGGTTGTCATTTTAGGGTTTAGGGTTTAGGGTTAGTTTTTGGATTTAGGGTTTAGAATTTAGGATTAAGGGTTTAGGGTTTAGGGTTTATGGCTTAGGTGTTTTTTTCAAAATTATGTAAATCAGTAGGTTTAGGTTTGTTTAGTTTATTTTTTATTTATTTTAGCTAATTTTCATTTTGCTATTTAAGTTTATTTTTCTTTTTATTTAATTTACTTTCTTTATTTTAGTATAGTTTTTCAATTTTTGTTTATTTTTTAGATTTTTGTTTAGGTTTATGTTTATTTTTTAGTCTAGTTTTATTTTGATTTTGTTAGGTTTAGGTTTTATTTTTTATTTTTAAATTTAGGTTTAGGTTTTTATATTATTTTTTAAACTTTAAGTTTTGGGTTTTTATTTTAGGTTTATTTCTAGGTTTTATTTTTTTAGTTTAGGTATATTTTTAGTTTATTTTATTTTATTTATTTTAGGGTTTAAGTTTTATCTATTTTAGTTTAGGTATAGGTTAATTTTAATTTGGTTATTTAAGGTTTAGGTTTTTGTATTTAGTTGATGGTTTAGGTTTTTTTTAGGTTTTTTATATGTTTAGGTTTTTATTTATTTCTTATATTATTTTATTTTAGGTTTATTTTAAATTTGTATTTTATTTTATTTAGATTTTTTTATTTTTAATTTAATTTTATTTTTTATTTTAGTTTAGGTTTTTATTTATTTTATTATGGTTTAGTTTTTATTTTTTATTTTATTTTATTTTTAGGTTTTGGTTTAGGTTTAAGTTTAAGTTTAGGTTTTTATTTTATTTTAGTTTTTTAATTTTATTTAGGTTTAGGTTTTTTATTTTTTTTATTTTTAAGCCTTATTTAGTTTAGGTTTGGGTTTTTAGGGTTTAGAGTTTATGGTTTAGGATTTTGGGTTTGGGGCTTAGGGATTAGGGTTTAGGGATTAGGGTTCATAGTTTATGATTTTTCAGGGTTTAGGGTTTAGAGTTTAGGGTTTAGGGTTTACTGTTAGTTTTAGGGTTTAGGGTTTATGGGTTTTTAGGGTTTAAGATTTAGGGTTTAGGATTTAGGGTTTAGGGTTTAAGATTTAAGGTTTAGGGTTTAAGATTTAGGGTTTAGGTTTTTTTAAAAATTAAGTAAACTGATTGGATTAGTTTTATTTATTTTAGTTAGTTTAATTTTTTTATTTTTGTTTAATTTATTATATTATTTTATTTAAGTATATTTTTTATTTTCATTTAGTTTAATTTCTTTATTTTTTTTAGGTTCTTTATTTTAGTTTATTTTTTAGGTTTAGGTTTAGGTTTATTTTTATTTTTATGTTTAGTTTTATTTTTATTTTAGGATATAGGATTTTTAGGGTTTAGTGTTTAGTGTTTATGGTTTAGGGTTAGCTTAGGTTTTAGGATTAAAATAAGGTTCAAGGTTTAGGGTTTACAGTTTATGGTTTAGGGTTAAGGTTTTTTTAAAAAAATTTAATTTTTTTTAATTAAGTAAACTGGTATGTTTAAGTCTATTTAGTTTATTTTTTATTTATTTTAATTTATTTTATTTTTAATTTTTATTTAAGTTTATTTTTTTATTTAGTTTAGTTTAGTTATTTTTGGTTTATTTATTTTAGTTTAGGTTTTTTATTTTAATTTTTTTTAGATTTAGGTTTACTTTTTAGTGTAGTTTTATTTTTATTATATTTTTTAGGTTTAGGTTTTATTTTTTATTTTTAGGTTTAGGTTTAGGTTTTTATTTTATTTGCTTAGGTTTCGGTTTTAGATTTTTATTTTAAGTTTATTTTTAGGTCAAATTTTTTAGTTTAGGTTTAGATTTATGTTTAATTTATTTTAGGTTTAGTTTTAAGTTTTATTTATTTTAATTTATTTTATTTTAGTTTAGGTTTAGGTTTAGGTTTATTTTATTTTTATTTTAGGTTTAGCCTTTTTTTTTTTTTAGGGTTTAGGTTTTATTTTTTTATTTTTTTGATTTTAATTTTACTTTTGGTTTATTTTTTTGGTTTTTTTATTTAGTTTTTATTTTATTATATTTTAGATTAATTTACTTTTATTTTAGGTTTCATTTTATTTATTTTTAGGTTTTTTTTAGTTTAATTAGATTTTATTT